>QANX01007206.1:0-76394 GCA_003254975.1 Ochetophila trinervis | reverse complement strand
AAAAAAAAAAAAAAAAAAAAAAAGCAACAGAAGATCTTCCGCTGATATTTCAGGTCGATTTTGTTTATTAATGGAGGAAATTAAACGTTTCGGTGCTTAAATAATGAAAAAAGGGAAAAACTTACTTTCTTGTAAAGAAGATAACTTTCTACATTCATTCTCATCGCATTAGCTCTTCCTTGGCTTTGGGAAAAAGCACTTCTCACGAAGGAGTTGCTTCGGCTATCTTAAGCTCTCCGTTACTCTTCCTTTCTTTCTTTACAGGTAAGGTTTTATAAACTCTTATTTCTTTGCCAATCTTTCTTTCTTTTGTAGTCAAATTGTAAATTTGGAGGCGGGTTAGTTTTCATCACTGCATGAGTGCTTTTTTTTTTTTTTTTTTTNCTGCATGAGTGCTTTTTTTTTTTCCTTTTTTCTTTTTTTGTTGGTAAAATTTACTGATTTATTTATATATATTTTATAAGTATTTGGTATATTTGTATGATTTTTTCTTGTTTGTACTTATTCTGCTATAGGCATTCTTGGTAAGAGTAATGTTTTTAGACTGATTTTCACTTCAATTTTGTTATGGGTCCGTCGATAATCCTTGAAATCCAGTCCCTACCCTGTATGGTTTTGCATTTGATGAAAGCTTATGTGATTCGTTTCTTCTTTTTTAGAACTTTGATTCATTTGGTATGCTTTGCTATGGGTTTTGCAAATTCATCTTATTCCTTTTTTCAGTAGAAAGGAAGGACTTTGTTGGTTTGTTCAATCAGAAACTCTGCGCAGACCAAAAAGGCTTAATAGAAAAACTCTCAAAACCATCAATCGCAGCACCGGTGTTCTAAATTTAGTTTCAATGGTAAGATTTTGGGTTTTGTACGAATTATTGTAATGTTAATAAATTAATAAAGCTTATATTTCTAAACTGCGTATCATTCTTTGCTCATAAGCAATAATTATTTAGTTTCTACTACTTTTGATTGAGTATGCATTTCATTGTGATTCATGCTCATGTTTGTTGTTTGGCTTTTTTATACATGAAATTTTGTTCTCTCCTTGTTGGATATTGTTCAAATTCGCCAGGGTTCTTGTGACTTATGTACTAAGTAGGGTAAGTTGAACCAGATTATCATTGTTGATAGGTAGCAGATGATTTTTCGAATCTCACTTCATTATCAAATTAGAAAGGGAAAAGGAAGCCTTGCAACTTGTAGGGGTTTTAACTTTTAACTTTTGCCTTATGTCATCTGTGTCAAATCACTATTTTCTTCACTCTCCAGCGCATCTAGAGAATAATGTTTGTTGGAAAATAGGTTTTTGGATTCCATTTATTTGATGCATTCAGCTTAATTTACCTTGGTAAGATTGGTGCTATTAATATTTCTCATATAGTTAGCATGATATAATTGATTCTGCTGTCTACAATAATATCCTTGCTGTAAGGATTCTCCTTATGGAGCTTTGATAGTTTTAACAAAATGGTGCACTTTGAACCCCCTAAAAGAATGATGGTTCTATTTGTGCAATAATTTTTCTTTTTGAATTCAGATAATAGTTGTATTGTTAGGCAGTCTTGTGAAAATGTGATTGGGGATCATCTTTAGAGGAAACAAATTTTGTGTTTAAGTTCAAAACTAAGCTAACTTTCTTATTATATTGTATTCTTACAAGTATGCTATTTTCCTCTATGCTTAAGTTCCCTGCAGAGTGGCAATACCAGTAATTTGGGCAAGTTCTTTGTTTATCACCTCCTGTTTTTTGGTGTTTCCCTTGATTGAGAACCTTATTTTCTTATTGGATTATAAGTTTTAATATGATAGAAGTAGGTAAAAATATCTGATGGTTGAGCATTGCTTAAATGGTGAAGGATGCTTTTACAAGTCATAAGATCAGAGGAGGCATCATGTTACATGCAACTTAGTAGCATTTATTAGATGACACGGTCTGCTCTTTGTTGAACATTTAACTACTTACCTCATTAAATAATTAGCTTTGGTTTCTTCCCTTTTATGTTTACTTTCATTTTAATCCTTATTCTGTACACATTTTAAATCAAGACTGTCATATTTTTATTTGGATGGATCTCAAAAATGATCTTTGATGAAATAATCTTGAGAAAAAAGATCCACTATAGGCTTTTTATATTCCTAATGTGAACCTTTCTTCACATGTTAATAATAGAATGCATATTTCATTCAACAGGTGTGTAAAAGGCAGAAAGGAATGCTGGGGATATTACCTTATTGATCTGTCTATGGGACACATGGATCAGAGTACTTGACTTATTCTGCATTAGTACCTTTTTTATTTGTCATTTACTGGGGAATGGACTCTACTGTTTGGAATTTTTTATTTTTTTATTTTTTTGTTGATTAGCAATGATGATTAAGTTAAAAAGAAAGTATGTGATTGAACTTTTCAATTGACTAAGTCACTAACCAGTAGTGCATACTGGTTTGAATATTAAGTGTGTCATGCTGCTTCTTTCTTTTTTGGTCTCTGGTGTAGACATCTAGGTAACCGTACCCTACAAAGTCACATGCAGTTCCTTTAATTTCTACATCAATTGTTCCTGTGAACCTATATCAGAAAATATAGCCACCGCTTTTGGATCTTTGACATATTAGAATGGTTTTAAATTAGAACCTAATAACATCTATCATTCTGCAAAGCTGTAGTTATTACTAAAAATGCTTCACGATGTTAATTCAGTAATTATTTTCAAATCATCAGACCACAAAATAGTCTGCTGTAGGCCCTGTACATCATTGTATTTGAAGTTAAATAATAAATTATGAACTTCTGGAGGTTCTTTTTAGTTAAGAAAAAACCTCCAATCAGCCCAAATTCTTGAGGGAATTGATTCCTTTGTAGTCATGTGCTTAATTGGTGAAACAGAGATGCAAGGTGCTTATATCTTCTTGTTGATTAGTAATATATTTTAATGGAGTACCTCCATCAAAGTTATGTCTTCATTAGAAGCAAAATGTAACTGGATCAGTTTCTGAAGTGTTTTTTTCTTTTTATTTATTTATTTATGTTATATATACATATATATGTATGTATATATATATAAAACAGGACTTTCAACAGATGTACTGGATCATAGAAATGGCGAGTATGTTCCCATTCTAGATGCAGAGGACCCACAGTTGGGAAAATTTGACAAACCACTTCCTTGTTTTGGTTGTGGTATCGGATGGTTTTCGTAAGTTTCTATCTATCTTCTCTCTCTCTCTCTTTTCTCCCCCTCCCCCCCCCCCNCCCCCCCCTTTCTCTGTATTATATGGTTGCACCTTGTTTTGCAGTCTTCTGCTTGGATTTGTGTGCCCATTTTTGTGGTACTATGCCACCATTCTCTACTTCGGAAACTACTACAGAAAAGACCCAAGGGAGCGATCTGGACTAGCTGCATCTGCAATAGCTGTAAGCATTCGATAATTAGAACTTTCCTTGGTCTTCTAGATGTTATAACCTCTTTACTATTACCTTCATAATTTCTTACTATGATTACATTTTCTATCTGCAACAATTGATTGGTTTTACAATTTAGTGTGATTTTAGATAAACGATAATGATCTGTTCTTTTGGCAAGATATGAAACCCTAAGCTCAGATTATGTTATCATGTAACTGGGTTGTGGTCGTTATTTGTGGGTTTTATCCTTCCCCTTCTACCCATCCACAGTACCAATTAGAGTACATGAGCTACCAGACATAAATTCACAACTAGCAAAAGATTTGTTGTTCCTTTACCTTTCAGCATGCTTTGTCGAACTTTTCAGCATATATTCATTGCGCACATGGTTATCTATTTCCATATCCCCTCTGGTAAGGAAGTAAACATTGATTTATAGCAGCTCTTTGTAGATAACATTCTCAGTCTATTGGGTATATTTTGCTAGTAACTTTGATCTATGTACTTGAATTACCAGTCAGTTCTATGTTTTTGATGAAGTGCATCCTTGGCAGAGCATTAATCTCCTATTATAGCCAGAGACTCTGTTTTTAAGAAGTAATTACTGTCTTTACTCTAAAGACATAATATCAATAAAATTACAACCATACACATTTGTGATTAGTATTTGCAGAAGTTGGTAGAGGACTGTTTGTTTTTAGTTTATTTCCATTAATTGTATTGAAGGGATATGTTTTTTCTGTCTTCTTTGCTTAATCCTAAAATGCTGTGCTTGGTGCAGGCCTTGATATGCACAGTTTCTGTGTTGATTGCAGTAGTTGTTATTCTTCTGCAATCCTTGTAAATAAGTTATCACCACACTTTACTTAACCCATGTTAGCTTCCTCAAGAAAGCTTAAGCTAATGGTTAAATCGAGCTTCCTTCCTGTAAACTTGTGGAGAACAGATGTTCAGCTATTCGAAAAGAGAATCAGTTTCTGGCTTTCTTTCTAATATTGTGGATAATACAGTCTTTTGAATGCAAGCATTTAATTGCTTAGGTCCCATTTGGTGGGAAATGTACGTGTATGGTAGAAGATAGTATATGAAGGAAAGATGTTCAGAAATGGTATTGTACAAGTCTAATACCACATGTATTTCGAAGAGATTGAAAGAATTCCATTAAAGCAATTTAGGCAGCAAAAAACAAAAGAAGAAGTTATGTTCTGTGTTTAAATTTAGCAAAGTAGCTACATTCTGTAGACCTAGTAAGACAGATATAGAGGGCATATCAAAAGAAATAGTGATGAAACTGAAAGACTAATTGTATTTGTGACAAGTTTGGAATGTACTCTTAGACCGACTTTTGAGTTTGGTATATAGAGAAAAAGAGTTTGTCTGCCTTTTGTAAGTTATTACTTAAAAACTCTTATAACAAATCTGTATAAGATTCTCTTATGCAATTGATTCTTTGTCTCCCTATTCCAGCTTGCAAAACCATACAAAGTGTTAAGTTTTTAGATAAAGATAGTATATGTGTACTGAGACAAAATATTAATAAAAAGCTATTTATCCAAATAGATGAGACAAAAGGCAAAAAGATTAGACACTTTTTTTTTTGGTAAATACAAAATGATTAAACACTGGTAGACTAGATGATACGCTTTTTCATACTCTATGAAAAGAGCTAAACAATAATTAAAATAAAAAGTTAGCTCTGATATTAGTAGACCTAATTTCCCGCTGCACCTAAACCATCTTAGCTTTCACCGCCCACAACCTTTGCCCAATTGATGAATGGATGTAAAAGCTATTTTGGTTAACAAAGCCTTTTAACCTTGCAAAGAGAGAAAGCATTGCACATTGTCATATCGTCCATGTGATGTGACAGTTAATAGTCACACGCAATGTAAACTAAACACTATATTTGTTGCAACATTAATGTAAACCACAAACCATCTTAGCATTCATCACCCAAACTCTTTGCTCAATTGATGAATAAGGTGTAAAAAATACTTGATGGTGTAGCTTAGTGGTAGAAGCCAGCCGATTCATCACATTTACGAATTCGAGAGTTGTGGTTTGAATCTTTGTAACTCCATGTGGACTCAATTGTCATTTTCCTCTGTGTTACCGCACAAAAAGGTGGAAGTTTTTAGTGATATGGGTCTCCAGTGTGGACTCTCACTGAATTGAAAAGACGCTTGAAATTGATTCACTCTTTAGATAACTTTTGAGTCCATGACCTCATTACGGATAAGTCTTTTTAAAAAAAAAAAAAAAAAGAATAAGGTGTAAAAACCTGTTGGGTAATAACACCTTTAAATGTAAACTAAACACTATATTTGTTGCAACATTGATGCCACAAACCATCTTAGCTTTCATCACCCACAATCTTTGCTCAATTGATGAACAAGGTGTAAAAAACTGTTGGGCAATAACACTTTCTATTGTAAACTAAACACTATATTTGTTGCAACATTAATGTAAACCACAAACCATCGTAGCTTTCATCACTCACAATCTTTGCTCAATTGATGAAGAAGGTGTGAAAAACTATTGGGCAATAACACTTTTTAACCTTATAATGGCATGTTCTTTTTTTGTTATATACAAAAGAGTTCTCATAGATAGCCTAGGTTTTGCATCACGCTATTTTGTAACATGAGACAATACAAAATAAAAACAGTGCATGTTAAAATTCAAACTATAATTTTCAGATTCACAACAATGATGGTTGGATCAGGTTATTCTGCTAAGCTATGTCTTGTTTATTTCAAAGCTTTTGAGACACTTTTTGGAAACAACCCATTAAAATTGTTTGATATTTGGGATTCTTTTCATTCAAGAAACTTGTAGGGATTGAAAAGTCACGTGAGCTTGGAATTCCAGTCTGGCTAACAAATTTTTTTTCCTATTTTTTTTTCTTTTTGTTATTAAATTGACATAATAAAAGTTTGGACGTGTCTGTGATATATATATATAGACGTGTCCTGAATTTTTTCCCTAGCATTTTGATGATGAAAGGCATGATGATAGTTTTTTTTTTCTTATTTCTTCTCAATCTTATGCTTAGCAAACAATATCTTTTTTTTTTCGAAGAGCTTTGGAAATCCATCCACATTCAGCTTCATGACTTGAGAAAATAATAATAATAAAGAAAAAAAAAATCAGGTTGACAAAGTCTAAACCAATGCCCTGCTAGCTGTAGTTCCCTCCATAAAATATGATTTGGTAAATAATGTTATATTAAGTTAACGAAATACATAAATAAAATCATAGAAACCCTGATAAAGAGAGAAAGAAAAACAATAATAAAAAAAGTTTTGAAAAAAAAAATATTGAATGTATATATATGAGATTAAATATTGAGTAGAATTAAGACATTTCGCATGAATGTTTTATAATTAAAAATTCTAATAGACTAGTGACTTGCAGGCAAAGCATTACACAATACTCTCTAATTTTCATATTTTAAAAAATACAAAATACAAAATAAAAAACGAAGTTGTTGATCCGAGAGATAGATGGAAAAGAAGCATATGATAGGGACATATACCAAATTGAAAGAAACGTGTTTTGCTTAATATTTACGAGGTTGCTTGTCCCAGCTTTCTCTACTAATCATGGTCTTTCAATAATCCAAAAGCCACTAAATTAATTATTAAATCTGAACAGTTTTTTGAAACTTATTTGTCATACGCAGAATGCATGACCATGACTCACTTATTATTTCAATATATTTGCACCGAAGCCCACATGTTTTTTATAAATATTTTTTTACATATATATTTTAAAATACAACTAGGTAAATTAACATGACCTATCGCGTCAAACCCGGTTATTATAAAATAGTTAAAATTCTAAATAGAATTATTGGGTTTGAATTTGATTCTCATAATTTGGTAAACATTTTCAGACCATTTAAATTGGCTATACAAATATATATCTATATATATATATATGTATACATGATTGAAAAAAAAAATTGGTTTAACAAAGATATTAACAAATTATGCATCCAATCATTAATTTTATTTTACCAAATAAAATGAGTGCATGGTTTTGCTTTTACGACCGACCATGTGTTAAAAAAAAAAAAAAAAAAAAACATAGTGCAAAGTGCACCATTTTGCTTTATAACCAATGGTTTGGTTGTGATCATATTGTTCTAAGAATTTTATTTTATATATTTATTTTTTGGTAAATGTTTTCTTTTATATATTTGATTGAATAAAGGGAGTTCAATGAATAAGGAATTTAATTCCAAATATTGGAAAAACGGTAAATAAAAAAAATAAAAAATCATCACTAAGAGTGTCCGAAGTTTCTTATCTATTATTATTTAGAAAATAAAAATAAAAAAAAATGGTCAACATTAACTCAAAAATACAAAGCAGAAAAATTGAATATAGCACATGGTTTATGGCACATAATTATGCTGTCATTCTTTCAATGACAGCCAAAAAAAAAAAAAAGCAGCATGTGACGCGCATAACCTATTATTTTCCTACTTTAATTAAATTTATTTTATTTAATATAAACTATGAAAAAGATTTTCTCAAAAAATTATGAAAAAGATAAAAATTTGATAGAAGATAATGACCCCACATAAATGGTATCTAATCATTTTACTCAACAAGTCTTTCTCCATTTCCAATAATTTAATATTATTTTCTCCATCTTAAATACAAAAGCTTCCACAGTATAAGCAAAAGTATAAAAAAAAGCTTTTACCAAAAAAAAAAAAGTGTAAAAAAAAGCTTTCAAAAGCAAATTAGCAAAGCAGAAAAACAAAAACAAAAAGTGTTCCCAAAAAGCTCACCCTTGTGGAAAACAAACCCATCTCTGAGATTATGGAAGAACAAGAAAATATGTTGCCACCATTTTGGTTGCAAAGCAATGAAAGTCTCCGGCTATTTGACCACCGCCGGCCCCGGCATATCCTCCGCCGTTCATCTTCTCTTTTCCTCAACTTTGGTGCTCTGGTTATATTCTTGCTGGTCATAGCACTTGTATTCGTCTTCATTATTATTCCTTCTGTTCTTTCTTTCACTTCCCAAGTTTTTAGACCCCAATCGGTGAAGAAAAGCTGGGACTCTCTCAATCTTGTTCTTGTCCTCTTCGCCATTGTTTGCGGATTTCTAAGCAGAAATGGTAATGAGAATGCGAATCCTTATGAAGATGGTCATCAAAGTGTTACGACTATTGCTTCAGCTGAAGCCCCCAAGTCAAACCCATCAACCCCACGTCAATGGTATGATAATCAGAATTCAGATCGGACGGCTTATAATGCGGTTGTCATGACCAGGTTGAGAAGCAGCAGTTCGTACCCTGATTTACGTCAAGAATCTACTTGGGTTTCCCCAGATGATCGGCGGCGATCCTACGATGATTTCCATGTGAGCAGTTACCGGATCTCTTCGAGCTCCGATCAGGAGCTCCATCATCGCCGGCCATGGCAGCAGGAACCAGAGCCAGCACTCGATCTTAATTTTACAGAGGAAGGTTCTTATGCACCGCCATCTCAGTCGCCTTCTCCGCCGGATCCTCCGCGGCCGGCGACTCCACCGCAGCCACCGAAGTTGGGCGTAAAGCGTAAACCGAAGCGAAGCCATGAAGCTCTCGGAGAAAACGAAAGGATTAGTACTACTACTGATTCTGAGGCCGTCGTCGAGATTTCGTACCCTCCGCCATCTCCGACACCTACGCCGCCGCCACTACCTCGGCCGCTGATGGCGGCGTATGAAGAAAAGTCGGAGGGGAAGGATAGTAGGAAGAACGAGAAGAGGAGAGGAGTTATGAGCAAGGAATTCTTGGTATCGTCGCTTAGGAGGAAGAAGAAGAAGCAGAGACAAAAGAGCGTTGAAAACTTCGACGCCATTTTCATGAGCTCTGTTCTTTCTCCTTCTTCTTTGCCATCAAATGCACCGCCTCCACGCGCTCCACCACCGCCACCGCCACCGCCACCTCCTCCTCCTTCAGTCTTCCACAACCTGTTCTCTTCAAAGAAAGGCAAAACCAAGAAGCTTCAATCAATTTCACAGCCACAGCCACCGTCACCGCCACCACCACCGCGAAAACACATTTCGACGGTAAGTGCTTCCAAAACCAAATTAAGCAGCCCAATCACAGCCCATAGAATTCCAGTACCGGAGGCTACTACGACTTCCACAGGGACTAGCTCCATCGGTGCGGATGATAATGTGAATCGTGGTAACAAATCACCGCTTATTCCGATACCTCCGCCGCCGCCGCCTCCGCCGTTTAAAGTGCCGAAGTGGAAGTTTGTTAAGCATGGTGATTTCGTTAGGATAAATAGTAACAATAGCTCGCGAAGTGGGTCGCCGGATTTGGATGACGGAGAGGATCCGGGAAGTAAAGAAACGAGTCCAGTGGCTAGGAATGGCGGTGCATTGGAAGTTGGAGAATCTTCGACGGCCATGTTCTGTCCGAGTCCGGATGTGAATAGCAAAGCTGAAACCTTCATTGAAAGGTTTAGGGCCGGTTTGAGGTTGGAGAAGATGAATTCTGCCAAAGAGAGAAAGTCTACTCTTGGCCCACAAACAAGCCCAAACTAGGCCCAAACTTGAAGTCAGTTTTTTTTAAAGAAAAAAAAAGAAAGAGAGAGAGATTTTTTATTTTATTTTATGCATTTGGGAATTTTTTTATTCTTTTAGTAGTTAAGGAAATGCTTTATAAAGGTCTGCATGGGTTTTTTTATTTATTTTTATATTTATGATTGTCGGAATTTGGATGTAAATTGGCTGTGGCTTTGAATATTTTTTTTTTCTTTTTAATATATATTATATAGAAAAATGAAAAAACATATATAATTTAAGAATCTGAAATACATTTTTGTTTCATTTCTGTGAATTTTAGCTGTTTCCAATGCAAACTTGTCTGTATGTTTGTGTAGTCACGCGGGTACTGTTGATTTGTCTGGAAAAATAAACAGTGTTGAAAAACAGTGCAATATAAAATAGAACACAAGGTTGACTGAGTTTTTAAATTTTCTTATTTGTGATAAACATAAATATTAATAAAAATCTATGATTTTATTACTTTTGATGTGGAAATTACCATCGTGTTGGTTATTCAAAGAGGTGAATAACATGTAAACATGGATTGGACCCTATTAGGATTCCACAATTTGATGGATAAGTTTGTTGACCAAACTAGCTTTTTTGCTTTTAGCAGAACGATAACAGGTTGGAACCTATTCATGATCTACTAAAGTAGACTTCTTTTTACTTGCAATTTTGTTTCCCTTTTGCTCCCACTAGTCCACCTCCATGATTTGCGGTGCATGTAATTGCATTAAATATTCTTCAAGCTAACATTTTATTGTTCTTGTTTTATTAGTTCAAACTGTGGCGTTCAAATTTAAATAAATAAAAAAAAATAATAATAAGCCGTCATTTTCTTTATAAGATGACTGTTTCAATTACAATTGAAGAGACCGACCGGCAATGAGTTTTGCTGTGATTGAGAACCATGTGGGTTGTCAATCAGAATTTTGTCTCTTGTTATTAATTTCAATGTTCTTAATAGTGTAGTAGACATTAAGGAAGAGTTTGAGAATCATATAAGAAATAGACAAACAAAAAATTAGGAAACTAAACTTAGAAGTATACAAAATTATATCAATCACTGTAAAAATACAAAGATCGCCGGGCTAGAACCAATTTATAAGTTATTAAAGCACAATCTAGTACTACTAGTTATTATAAATTCAAATTTAAAAGAGATAAATTGAAATTGTATTATATATTTTAACACCTAATGTGATAGACCGCTATTCTTGTACGTAGATTGAAATTAAATTATATATTTTAACAATAATACAGTATTACCGTTATTATAAATTCAAATTTAAAAAAGATAAATTGAAATGGTATTATATATTTTAACAACTCATGTGATAGACTGCTATTATCGTGGATTGAAATTGAGTTATATATTTTAACAATAATAAGACAAAGTTGAATTTTAAAAAGCAATCTCTAAAACTTATAGCAAATTATTACAGGTAACATATTTAAACATGAAAAATCATAGTAAGCAGCTACTATGATTTTATGGTTGCTAATTGGCTGAGAAGCTGAGGAAGAGATTCGTCTTGCTTTATGTTTTCAACCCACCTTGCTTTGATTCGGATTCGTTCAAGGGCTCGTCCCAAAGTTCTAGCAATTGAAGGAAATGTGCGGATTTCAAAAAATGCTTCTACCTCATCTGCTTTCTCATTGCTGTAAAACTGCCAAAACAAAGGAAAAAAAAAAAGGAGAAGAAAAACATAACAGATTTCCGTGGAAAACAGTCTAACGAACGAATCAGATAAAATATCACAAGCATGGTTACCAGAACGACAATGCGATTGATGAAACTTGTGAGTAGCATTTCAACACCATATTTGGCCAAGATCAGGTCCCAGTTCTCCTGCAAATCATCACCAAATCTATATGATTTTCTTTCTGCATTTTAAAAATTTCTAGGACTTCACGATTCCTTTAAATCCAACCCAAGCACTATTCCATATGACTTCATAGCCATATTCCTTATGTGATATTGAAAGTCTATGTTGTCCAGGAACTCTATACCTTCATCCATTTCCAAGCTACTTCACGACATTCCTCATTTAACCCAGAGAGTCCATAAACAATATCCTTAGAGCGGACCTGAAAGCGAGTAAAAGTTAAGCAAGTTTAGAACTGGCCAAGAGAATAAGGCTCTTAAAGTCCATAACTTTGAAAGCACATAAAAGTACCTCATCTGATAAAAGGAAGTTCAAAACCTCTACCACTATATCTGGATCTGGAGAAGTTGCTAAGCAACCTGTACAAAGTCAAAACATATAACAAAACTGTAAGGTATTCTTTACACAGACAAGACAAGGAACTGCATTTCAGATATAATGTTTAGTAAATCTTACGCAGAATTCCTTCCTTCACTTGCACTGTATCGGTTTCTCTATAAATATTCAACAGGGATTCAAAACCTTTCCTGTTTGAGGTGGTACAATTCCTCATAACTGCAATGTAAACAGCCTGCAGTAACATATAAGTGACTTTTTCATATCAATTCTGAAAGGCCTATAGGGAATAGGAAGTGAGACATACTCAAGGAGTTCAATTACCCTGTTTGTGTCGGCTGATACAAGCGGCACATTCTTGTCATTCACCAATGACTGGAATCGGTTTAATGCTTCTTCATGAGTTTTATCATGATCGAAAGTAGCCAAGGCTCGCAACACTTCTCCCCTCAAAAGTGCATTTAAGTTGCTCTCTCCAGGTACTGATTCCCACCCTAATTTTCTGCATGGAATAACATTTACAAAGTTCAATTTTTAAGTGCAGAGCAACATTGAGCTTCCCTACTTAACCATATAACAATCAGGATAGAATGATAACTTGGAGACTAACATACCACTAAGACTAATTAGTTGATATCAATAAGGAGATTGCCATATCAATAAAGTGATTGTTCTTACTGTGCTGGAAACAGGAGAAGATTGATAACAAATTGCTTCAGCTCATTTGCTGAATCTGGCATGGCATTGCTTGAGACCGCCATAATATTGTAACAAATCTGTCGTAAATACCAGTTAAAAATATATATACTGCAAATAATTGAGTTAATTTACCAAGACAAAAAAAAAAAAAAGAGTAGGTGAGCCTTACCTTAATTAGTCTTGATAAGACGACATAATCCAGCTCCTTTCTGTAAACTTTCATCAAGGAAACTAATGATGACAGTGACTGTTTGCCAGCCAGACAAAGAGCATATGCATCATCCAGAAGGCCTAAATGAGAATAAATCAGTTTGCATTCAGAAGCATTGTAATGGCATAGAACTAACAGAAATGAATTGGTACACACCAAATTTATCTGATGCTGACAAGAGGTTGTTCTCTACTGCTTTCCTCAGACGAAAATCAAGCTCATTTTCATATTTTACTCTATAGAAACCACTTTGCTCAATATTAACTTTGATCCATAACTCGTTAGCAAAGTTTTCTTTATTCTTTTCATTAAATGAGCTTGAATTGCCAGGAAGAGAAGGAATTAGGTCAGATATATCTACTTTTTCTAACTTCGTTTCGAGAAGGAAATTCTTGCTTCTGTTGTATGAACCAATGGACATGGTTATTGGAACAATCCATTGTCCATCACCATTTTTCCCAGATAACAGAAATTGTGACTGCAAAAAGTGACCTCTATTAGATGCCCTCAGATAATAAAAATGTTGATTGCAAAGATGAAATTTATAATGCTACGTGCACACATATATGAAAATTGGCATAATCAATATTACCTGCTCAAATTCCAAAATATTATCATTGATCTTAACAGCTATAACAGGGTATCCCTTTTTCTTTGTCCAAACATCCATCATTGAGCTAACATTGACACCGGATTCGTCTGAAAGAATGCTCCATAAATCTTCTGTTTTTGTATTTTTTCCAGCATATCTTTTTATGTATGAACTTAAAGATTTCTGTTTGAAAAGATTCGTAGAATTAAAGAGATACGTAAACTAAGTATAAAGATGAAGTTGAATAAAAGATAAATCGCTGTAAAATTATATGCAATCAAAATTCACCTGAAAGATTTGGTCTCCAAGATAACTTTGCAGCATTCTGATAACAGCAGATCCTTTTTGATAGCTGATAGCATCAAAGATTTCGAGAACTGAACGAGCATGATCTATCTCCACCTGAAACAGACCAGCGAGAATGTAAAAGGAACAAGAAGCATATGGCTTTAAAAAGCATATGGCTATCTTAGTGGGTTGAACTATTGAAGTTGGAGATCAAGACCTAAGACTTCAGATAATGGTAACATTTACAATTTGACTGTTGGAGCAAAACTATAAGTTATATTTATCACTTTCACCTTAATCTCCTTAACTCTCACACTCATTGCATCGAGAAATACTGTTTCCTCAGCATCGAAAGAACTGTAAGTTGAGCTCAAGAATCGAACAATGTTACCTCAATTGGGTGTGATATTTCCAATGCATCCATACTTAGGCCTCCAGCTAAAAAATCAAGATATTGTGTCCATATTTTCCACTCAGGAAACAATATGTCAGTCGCCATATAACTTATCTGGAAATATTTAGAAAATAAGTGTGAATTAGATGTCTCAGATGGGAGATAAAGAAATGGTGGTATAGATGGTTTAAGAGCCACTCTGTATGGACAGAATTCTGTAAGACTAAACAATGAATGACACCATTCAGTGAAAGCTAAAATGAAGAAAGATTGAAATTACCCATGTTGCAAAACCCTCGTTAAGCCATAGGTGAGTCCACCATTCCATGGTTACCAGGTTGCCAAACCACTGATGGGCTACTTCATGTGCTACAACAGTTACAAGCTGACCAAAAAAAGAAAAGAAAAGAAATATGAATCTTTCTTTTATCAGATTTCTCATGCTTGAAATAGAGAAGGAGCAAGAATAAACAATTCTTCCTTTCTTGTTAGTTTACAATAAAGAAATAAAAAACCATGCTATAATTTCCATTTCAATGGAGGCAATATATGCTTCATCTTGCAGAAAACATTTTTCATTAAAAAGAAAATAAAGCTGAGATAAGGTTTTAACTCACTCTTTGTTTACTAGACTCTGGGGAATGTACATGATCGTAAAGCAGGACATTTTCACTGTATGTGATCAAACCATAATTCTCCATAGCCCCATCAGAAAATTCAGGAACCCCAACCATATCAAGTTTGGGAAGTGAGTAAGGCATTGAGAAGTACCTAAAATAACATCAGAAGCCAGATCAACTAGTATTAACACCAGAAAGAATAACAAAAATGCTCATTTGACAAGATCAAGCAGTATTTTTATAATCACTTGCCGCCTACACTCCAGAGAAATCTTTGGATAATTTGGGACACTTTTGCAAATGGAAATATGGTGAGGAAATCCAAGTGTTTCATAAGTAAGCATCAAGATCTACTTCTGATTTGATAGTACAGTTAAAACTAGTTAGTTGTAAGAAATATCATTTGACAAAGTAATGCAAACTCTGTCTTCCATATTTTTGTTACTTCTCCTGTTTCAATTCTTTCTTGTATGTTTTAAATACATGATGGTGGATTCGATGAATCTTTTTGTCTAATTCAAATATCCAGAAGATTGTGAAGTACATAAAATATGTCATTCTCATTCCTCACATGTCAGAATAAAAGATAAAAGAATATAAATTAATTACTTGGTAAAAGTATCAAGTGTCTTAACAGCAACATGTAAAGCAAACTCCCCTTTATCGCTTTTTCCAACAGGGCAATATACACGAACCTTAACCCCTGCATCCATGGTTCAAAAAATCCATATCACAGAATAAGAAAATTACTAAAATTTAGTTAACAATCTGATGGTTCTGTATGCATACCATCGGCTGCTGTATCTTCAATATAATCAAAACGACCAACCACAATGCCGACCAGATAAGTTGACATGATAGGAGTCTCCTGGAAATATACAGTCTTTATGTTTCCATCATGTTTTTCATTAAGAATTGGCATGTTGGATAATGCCACAAGCTCTTGTGGTACATCAAGTGTTATCTTGAAGGTGGCCTGTCAAGAATGTATTAGTTAGTGTCAGATATACGAAAAGTGATTATCAATTCTTAAGCAAACTTAGGATTACCAAACAAATGTATAGTAAATCACTTTTTATTGAAATATGAATTGGTTAACTATATCAACTTTTAAGTTTCTTTGCTTATCGAAATCTATAATTAAATGAGCATACCTTGAGAGCAGGTTCATCCCAGCATGGAAAGCATCGCCTTGCATCTACAGCTTCAAATTGAGTCACTGCCATATTTTTCTTCTCTGCTCCATCCATTAAAGTACTGTAAATTTAAAGATATAATTCATGAATTTGCAAGTGCTGCTACCCTGAAAATTTTGTATGTGGGTTTTCTTTAACACCCCTTTTCAGAAAAGAAACAGCAGGAAAATCAGACAAAACCACACTTAAAGATCTAATTTGTTTCTTTCAAAATCAATACTCTGCTCATAAACCATGTACTTTTCTTTAGTTCATTTGAGTGGATGTTCAATTTGGTCAACTCTTTTTTGACACCAACTTAACTTTCACATTTTTCTTGTTTTCTCAAATTTTCTAAGTTATAAACCAGGCATGGCAGGTAAGGCTCCTTTTGTCTTAAGAGGACTTCCAATTCTCAAAAAGCTCGGTTTTCGTGGATGTTATAAATGTATCTAGTTCATTGAATAGGACTGAATTCCTTCTTTTTCTCTTTTTTAAATTTCACCAAGAAGATAAAGCTATAAAATTCCCCAAGAGAACATGGTTCCTGTTCAGAGAAATGGTTAGACACTACAAATTGAAAGAGAAAGTTATAAAAGAAAGTACCATCTATATAACCCCTTCAAATATTCATTAAGGACCCCTGAAAACTCAATCCCCAGAATCCCATCACCAACACTAAGCGCTTCATCAAATACCAACACAAGTATTTCATCATCTTCATTCAAAACAACTTCACATGGTCGAAACTGCTGCAGAAACAATAAATGGAAAAAACTGTAAAGACAGAAAAGAAAACCCATCCTAATTCTTAAACCAAACCAACAGCTTATGATCGCCAGAATTCAGTTTTACCTGGCTGCGCGAGTTGGTGAACCAAACTTTGTGAACATCGAGTTCAAGAGCGTTCAAGACAAGAAACTTAGTGACTTGAGTGATGTTCAAATCAATCAGCTCGGTGCCAGAAAAAGTGCACGCAGAGAGATCAAGTTTCAAATGGAGATCGTAACGTTGTGGGATGACGAACTCTGGCAGCCTTGTCTGGCCTTTGAATTGCTCCATGCCTTGTTTCCTCCTCCCTATCTCAGTGTGTCGTTTAGTTAGCAAGGGAGAGAGATATTATATTTACATTGTTCCTCTGAAACTTTGACAATATCAATGACAGTTGCATGCCCACCAATCCGGATTGAGTTTTCATGTAAGAAATTCAAGTACTGTGGACCCCAACAATGCTATTATTAGGAAGTGGGGTCAAAAAAAGGTGAACCAACGCTGACGCCAAAGACTTAAATGAAAGGGAGAATAGTATATACTATGTCTCTGTGTCAGTATGCAAGGGAACGTTGAGTTTAGTATTTAAGTGTGAAAACAGCGAGTGTTTTGTGGTATGGAAAATAGTGTTCGCTCTTATCCCTCGATTTTTGGTTCTAGTCACCCTCAAGAATTCAATGAACCAACCCAAATCAACAGTACGATAGTCCATTTATGCAAATTACTCTAAATAATCAACCCCAAATTTAGGAATTTAGGATTTAGATTCTCGTTAAGGAGGGAGTGATACTTGGGTCAATGCCCAATGCCCAGGTCTAGACCTCACCATGGGGTCATTTTGCATCATTGCAGGGGCCACGGCTAACTTGCCCACTCCTAACTCAAACAATAAGCTCAAGTAAGCTACTCGTACACCCAAACCTATAAGAACAATCCAAGAACTGACTTGATCCATCTTTTGAAAGCTGGGATCACATATAGCAAAGTAAATATTCAGAACTTTTTTATTTTTCTGAACCCATGAAAGTGGAATCCTTATCCTTTGCAGCTATTTCAAACATGCTCATTGTTGAATTAGTAGCCACAAATCACAAATTTTTCTGACATGCAGTAAACTAGACGGGCAGAGGAGAATTTTTTTATTTTTAATTCAGGACAGATAAAATAACTTTATGTTTACCTCAAGCAGAAGCTATAAATCAATACTCAAAAGTCAAGGAAGACTCTTTATGTACCAAGTTATTTGCCTGTATAATTCCAAAGGCAAACTCTTACTTCGAAACCAAAGTGCATCCTGCAAACTTGTATCCTTTTGGAAACCTTATTTCCACCCCCCTCCCCACCCCCACTAATAGACATGCAAGTTACGATTGAAAATAGGAGAAACTTCAAGAATGAGCGATCCTCATAGTGGCTTTCATTTTCAAGTGAGCTGGTCAGCGACTCAGGTTCACTAGCTAAACATTATCTGAATTTTTTTTCTGGGTGGATTAAAGAAAAGATACAATCTAGCAAGTATTTCCAACAAAAACATATTTAGGCAAGCTAAATTTCTCCCTTGTAGCAGATGTAACCATTAGGAAAATTCAGTCTACTCCATAGCTCATTATTTTCCGTATACATTTTTTTTTTTGGGTAAAATACTTGTAGTGATGTGGCACTTAATTTATTATCTGTAATTAGTAAAATTCCTTTTGGGCATGTAGAATAGTCCAAGTCATTATTTGTGAAGTCAAGGAAAATTCTATTTTGATATATAAGCTGAGGTGTCAGTAAATGTTTAGCTCATTATATATCTTTGCTTATGTGTACCAGCTCTGCTGGAAATATTTTGGCTTTTATGATATATGGGATGTTTATTTACTAGAAAAAAAAGAAGAAAGAGGTAGAGTGTGTGAGAGAAGAAGAATACAGGAGCAGGAGAGAGTTCATGGTTGAAGAAAACCCAATGTAATCTTACCTTCTGGTGTACACGGGCAGAAGAGAGTAGGGATGGGTTATTCTTGTGTGTATGAGCTCTATGTAAACTGTATGTGCACACTTTCTTTCACTCTTTAATGAAGATGATTTCTCCTTGCCTTGCCGTGGATGTAGGTTGTGTTATCACAGCTGAACCACGTTAAAATGATTGTCCTCTGGTTTATTCATTTATGCTTGTATTCTACCTCATAACTATTTGACTAGATCTGATAAATGTTCTGATACCTGGTTGAGACTTGTGTTTGTACATTGAGATGCTTTTAATCATATTTTTGCTACTAGTTAGTATATTTTCTACAATTGGTATCAGAGCTCTGGTTGCAGAAATTGAGCAGTAGCTGTTTGATAATTGGTTTCAGTTAATCTCTAGTTTCGGGCTCCATCTGTTTGATTATTTGCCTAAGTTGAAATCTGGTTTATTCAGATTTTAGACAGATACAAGTTTTTTTTTTAATCAAACCATGATAACAAAATTTGAGGTGGAAAAGTTCACAGGGTCCAATGACTTTGGGTTATGGAAAATGAAGATGAAGGCAATCTTGGTAAAAGAGGGGCTGGCAGCTGCTCTTGATGGCAAAGACAAGCTGCCAGATGCTTTAAAACTTGAAGAGAAGACAGATTTAATGGATAAAGCTTATAGCTCATTGATTCTTGGACTAGGTGATAAAGTCTTGAGAGAAGTTGCTAAGGAAACATCTGCTGCTGATGTTTGGAAAAAATTAGAGGAATTGTATATGGCAAAAACAGTTCCAAATAGACTTTATCTGAAACAAAGGTTTTTTGGTTTTAAAATGAATGAAAACAAACTTTTGGGAGATAACTTGGATGACTTTAGGAAACTAATTCAAGATCTGGAAAGTGTCCAAGTTTCTGTTTCAGACGAAGACCAAGCTGTAATCCTTTTGAACTCTTTACCAAGAGGTCATGAACACTTCATTGACACTCTTAAATATGGTAGACAAACCCTTGAGCTTAAAGAAGTTCTTGCAGCCATAACAACAAAGGATATTGAAAGGAGAACTTCTGAAAAGTCACATAATGAAGGAGAAGGGCTAATAGTGAGAGGAAGGTCCAAGACAAGGTTTGGGACCGAGAAGAGGTTTAGTCACAGCAAGGGAAGGTCCAAGTCAAGAGGGAAGATCAGATGTTTTCACTGTAAAAAGGAAGGACATATTAGAAGATTATGTCCAGAAAGAGTCAACAAAAACAAACAAAAAGAGATAGAAGTGGATAGTGGTGATGCTGGAGTTGTATCCGAAAGCTATGAAAGTTCTGATGTGTTATTTGTATCGGATAAAATTAACTCCAGTGACTGGATCCTAGATTCTGGCTGCTCCTTTCACATGAGTCCACATAGGACTTACTTTGAGACCTTCAAAGAGCTCGATTGTGGTAAAGTATTGATGGGAAATAATGCAGTATGTAAGGTGGCTGGTATTGGAACAGTCAAGTTGAGATTACATGACGGAATGGTCAGAACTCTTTCCCCTGAACTTAAAAGAAATTTAATTTCTTTGGGCATGTTAGATGACAATGGTTACAAGTACAAAGCTGAGAATGATGTCCTAAATGTGCTTAAAGGTTCCTTGGTAGTCATGAAAGCTATTAAGGAAAATGGTCTCTACATTCTTAAGGGAACAGCTGTGGTAGGTGAAGCATCAGTTGTGGTTAATGAAAACTTAAGTCAAACTGATTTGTGGCACATGAGATTGGGTCACATAAGTGAGGGGACTATTTGAACTAAGCAAACATGGATTGCTTGGTAAATATAAGGCAGAGAAATTGAATTTTTGTGATCATTGTGTATATGGAAAACATGCTCGAGTAAAATTTAATGTGGGAGTTCATAGAACCAAAGAAAGACTTGATTATATACATTCAGATTTGTGGGGTCCCTCAAGAACTAAATCAATGGGTGGAAGCAGATATTTTTTAATCTTCATTGATGATTTTTCAAGAAGAGTTTGGGTATACATTATCAAGTCTAAAGATGAGGTCTTTCAGAAATTTGTAGAGTGGAAGAACCTGGTTGAGAATCAAATTGATAAGAAAATTAAGAGAATCAGGACTGATAATGGGCTTGAGTTTTGTAATGAAAGGTTTGACTCATTTTGTTGTGAGAATGGTATCTCAAGGCACAAGACTGTAAGGCATACTCCTCAACAAAATGGCTTTGCAGAGAGGATGAATAAGACCATTCTTGAGAGAGTTAGAAGCATGTTGTCAAACTCAAAATTGCCAATTTATTTTTGGGCAGAAGCTGTTCATATAGCTGTGCATCTTATTAATAGAAGTCCATCAGCTGCCATTGGATTTAAAACTCCAATGGAAATTTGGTCAGGTTGTTCACCAAATTTGAAAAATCTAAAAGTGTTTGGTTGTACAGGATTTGTCCATGTGAATGAAGGGAAGTTGCAGCCAAGATCTCTAAAATGTATTTTTCTCGGGTATCCTGAAGGAGTTAAAGGTTTCAAGTTGTGGAATCCTTTAACAAAGAAGTGTATTATTAGCAGAGATGTTATTTTTAAAGAAAATGAGATTTCTGGTTATTCAATTGATAAGCAAATAGAGGAAAAGAATGAGGTTTATGATCTGGAAATGGAGTTGCCTGACATACCAGTCGATGGTGTATCTACAAATCCAGAGGAGGTAGTAGCTGATGTCCAAATAAAAGAGCCAAATACCGAGCATACAGATCCTACTACAGAGGTTCCTGATCAAGGTGAAGACATGGAAGAAGGTGAAGAGCAATCTGACTATATGTTGGTCAGAGATAGAGCAAAAAGACAAGGAAAAGCTCCTACTAGATATGGTTTCGCAGATGTTATTGCCTATGCTCTTGAGGTGGCTGAGGACTTGAGTGTTGATGAGCCAAAAACTATTGGTGAAGCTTTAGAATCAAAAGATGCAGAAAAATGGAGTGCAGCAATGAAAGAAGAAATAGAATCTCTTAACAAAAACAAGACTTGGCAGATTGTAACCAAACCAGAAGGAGTTAAAGTGGTTGGTTGTAAATGGATCTTTAAAAGAAAGGAAGGCATTCCTGGAGTTGAACCTGCAAGATTCAAGGCTAGGCTAGGAGCCAAAGGGTTCACTCAAAGAGAAGGGATTGATTTTAATGAAATTTTTTCACCTGTGGTTAGACATACTTCAATTCGAGTGTTGCTGTCTTTGGTAGCACAAATGGATATGGAATTGGAACAGCTAGATATCAAAACGGCTTTCTTACATGGTGACCTTGAAGAGCAGATATTCATGGAACAACCAGAGGGCTTTGAAGTCCATGACAAAAGCAAAAATGTATGTCTCCTCAAGAAATCTTTATATGGGCTTAAGCAGTCTCCTAGGCAGTGGAATCGAAAATTCAATTCTTTTATGCTGAAAATTGGCTTTAATAGAAGCAAGTTTGATGGTTGTGTGTATTTCATGAGGTTATCAAATGGTGACTACATATATCTACTTATTTATGTCGATGACATGTTAATTGCTTGCAAGCATAGAAGTGAAATTGTGAAGCTGAAAAACTTAATGAAAGTTGAGTTTGAAATGAAGGATCTCGGTGAAGCAAAGAAAATCCTTGGCATTGACATCCAGAGAGATAGGAAGAAACAACAAATTTTCATATCTCAACAAAGATACATTGAAAATATCCTTGGAAAGTTCAGTATAAATGATGCTAGAACTGTTGTGACTCCACTAGCACCGCATTTCAAACTTTCTGCTTCACAATGTCCTACAAGTAAGCAAGAAATTAATGAAATGCGCAAAGTGCCTTATGCAAATGCTGTAGGATGCATCATGTATCTCATGGTGTGCACAAGACCTGACATAGCACATGCTGTAAGTCTTGTGAGTAGGTACATGAGTGATCCAGGAAAACCACATTGGGAGGCTCTTAAATGGGTTCTAAGGTATCTAAAAGGTACCAAGAATGTTGGTTTGTTATTCAAGAGAGGAAAAAACAATATTAATTGTCTTGAAGGATTTGTGGACTCAGATTATGGTGGTGATAGAGACAAGAAGAAATCCTTAACCGGTTATGTGTTTACTGCTTAGAATAATCCAGTAAGCTGGAAATCGAAATTACAATCAGTGGTAGCTCTCTCCACAACTGAGGCTGAATATATGGCAGCGACAGAAGGTATTAAGGAAGCCTTGTGGTTAAAAAGTATAATGAATGAACTTGGTATTTCCCAAAAACAGGTTATTGTTCACTGTGACAGTCAAAGTGCTGTTTTCTTGGCTCACAATAATGCTTATTCAGAAAATTTGAAGCATATTGGTATGAGGATTCACTTTATTCGTGACATGATTGAGCTAGAAGAAGCAGACTTAAAGAAGATAGCTGGAAAAGAAAATCCTGCAGACATGCTAACTAAATCAGTTGTAGCAGAGAAGCTCAGGCTCTGTATGAGCCTGATCAGAGCTCAAGAAGTTTGACAAACTGTAAACAAGACAAAGGAGAAGAATGTGAAGATGATAAATTAGGTGCCAAGGTGAAGATTTGTAGTGATGTGGCACTTAATTTATTATCTGTAATTAGTAAAATTCCTTTTGGGCATGTAGAATAGTCCAAGTCATTATTTGTGAAGTCAAGGAAAATTCTATTTTGATATATAAGCTGAGGTGTCAGTAAATGTTTAGCTCATTATATATCTTTGCTTATGTGTACCAGCTCTGCTGGAAATATCTTGGCTTTTATGATATATGGGATGTTTATTTACTAGAAAAAAAGAAGGAGGTAGAGTGTGTGAGAGAAGAAGAATACAGGAGCAGGAGAGAGTTCATGGTTAAAGAAAACCCAATGTAATCTTACCTTCTGGTGTACACGGGCAGAAGAGAGTAGGGATGGGTTATTCTTGTGTGTATGAGCTCTATGTAAACTGTATGTGCACCCTTTCTTTCACTCTTTAATGAAGATGATTTCCCCTTGCCTTGCCGTGGATGTAGGTTGTGTTATCACAGCTGAACCACGTTAAAATGATTGTCCTCTGGTTTATTCATTTATGCTTGTGTTCTACCTCATAACTATTTGACTAGATCTGATAAATGTTCTAATACCTGGTTGAGACTTGTGTTTGTACATTGAGATGCTTTGAATCATATTTTTGCTACTGGTTAGTATATTTCTACAGGCACTTTATAAAATATAAATATTTATATTCTGTATCAAGTCCTAATTATGGAAAAGCTAATCAGCATTTATCTTCAACTAAACATATATATACATTATGTTGGTATTTTTTTCTATCAATATAGTTTGAAGTGTAAATGATGTGTTTTAGTTGTTAATCTTTTCAGGGAACTTGGGATAGGTATAATTACATAGAGCCCTCTTGGTAGGAGATTTTGTGGTGGCAAGAAAATTAAGGAATCTGTACCTTAAATAGTTTTCTGGCAAGGCATTGATCTATTCCTGAGGTTTGCCTGATTTTCTTAGATAACTAGCTAGAAGTTACCTATTATTATTTTGGTCAAAGAAATTTGTTTTTTTTTTTGGTTCTTCTCCTCTTAGTTATTGTGAATAGCTTCTGTTAAAAGGAAGGTCACCTCTTTTTGTTTATATCAGGAATCACATCCTTAAACTTGGAGAAAAACAAGATCTTCTATGCTCATATAGAAAAGTTAGCTGAAAAGCACAGATGCACCCCTGCACAACTTGCACTTTCATGGGTTCTCCATCAAGGTGATGATGTGGTACCTATACCTGGTATCCTTTTACTTTCTCACAGCTTATCTTTATGTGACAGATAACATTTTTATATGATTACATATTATTATGTTCAAATAGTTTGAACGTGGAACAAAACGAAAAACTCTTAAAATTTTGATATTTTAAGGCTGGAAACTTAATGTCAAACTGGTGCCTCCTTTTAAACTCTTTCATTGTGTTTTTGTAGAGAAAACTAAGATTTAGAATCTTGATAGTAATATGGGTTCGTTAGAAGTGAAGCTCAGCAAAGAAGATATTAAGAAGGTATTTAACCTGATATGCATCAATGAGGTAGCAGGGGTTTGATCAACTTCTGATTATAATCTTCGCTGCTCATGGAAATTTACATACACACACCAAAAGATGGCAAAACACCATCTTAAAATTCCGGGTTTTGCAATATGATTTGGTCTCTTTTTCTGATTTCTCATAAGAATTCGTTGCCAAGTAACCAACTGAAGCAAATTATTGAAAAGACGACTCATCAGAGCCTACTAAGGAAGAGTCCAAAAGTTTTTTCTGTTTATACAAAAAAATGATGTATTGTAAATATAGATAAGGTGACATTTTTCTCCAGTGTTTTATTGTTTGGATGTAATAAATATACCCTCTATTTATGTGAAGCCCGTTTGAGAACACTATATTGTCAATACAATATTCTTGGACGATTTTGTCCAAATAGTTATACTTAATAATCATGCTACAATATCCAAATGGAGTTAAGCATTATAGATCATATTGTAAATTGCCATCTCCGGAAACAACTTTGGAATCAGTTTGTAGCACTGTGATGCAAAACCTTGTTCAGTAGGAAGTTTCTTGGAAGGCAAGTCTTCGACATCCTCGAGCCAGAAATAGTGCGGGACTGTGGCTTTTATTTCTGTTACATGTCTCATATATTCCTTAGTTGTAATTACCATATCATTGTATACAAACAACATTAGAAGATCATGTGCCTATGCGCTTTATCCTATGAAAGATGGTGTTTTTTTTTTTCGAGGAAGAAGAGGCTTGATATGAACAAGAATAGTTTAGAATTAAATATGAAGTTTTGGATTAGAGAATTTGTGAAATCTATGTGGCTTTGAGATTAAAAAATTTATGTAGTGAATTCTTTTGTTTTTTTTGAAAATTTTACTTAATATGAATCAAATATTATATATGGATTATATATTATTCATTATAGATAATATTATTTATTATAGAAAAATATTACTCACTGTAAATTAATATTACTTATTATAAATAAATATTACACATAATGTACTAATATTACTAATTATATATTACAATATTACTTATTAAAGACAAATATTATTTGTTATTAACAAAATATTACTTAAAAATAGAAAATTTATGCCATAAAATCTCTATTATACTATAGAAGTTTTATTGTAGTTTATTCACAAAAAAAAAAAAAGTTTTATTGTAGTTTAACGTTTGAGATTAACATGGACGCATCAGGACTTGCTAGCGCTTACGTAATTTTGTTAAATATAAAAATGTTATGGTGATGGTTCCTCAACAAAGCACCAGTGGTCTAGTGGTAGAATAGTACCCTGCCACGGTACAGACCCGGGTTCGATTCCCGGCTGGTGCATGCTTCTTTTTTGATTTAGTTTCCTTGTATTTGTGTAACTTAGGGCATGTTTGGTTTGGTAGATAAGAATAGAGAACTGTATTACATAATACAGGTTTGCATACACTGTTTGGTATGTATTTTATACTGGGTTGACCCTTTTAAATATCATCAAGAGAGGGTGGTGAGTTTATATAATCCATTAGCAAAAAAAAAAAAAAAATTTATTATATTGAAGCTGGTTAGTTGGCCCACATTTTTTAACTTTTACATTTTATTTTTCAAATTTTTTCTTTTTTTATTTTGGTTTGGTTAATAACACCGATTTTTATTTATTTTTTTATTTTTTTATCTTTTTGGTCTTTACAACATTATTGCTTATCTTTTATTTTTTCAATAGCACAGGTTTTTTTTTTCTTTTTTTTAGCATTGATTTTTTTTTAATCTTTTAGCTTTTTATAACATTGATTTTTTTTCTTTTTGGTAATTTTTATTCTTTTATTTTTTTTATCTAGTTTATTTTCTTCTTTTTTTTTTCTTTTTTTTTATCTATTTCGTTTCTAATAATATTTTCTTTCTAATCTTTTTTTTTTTTTTTGGTTCTTAAGTTTCTTTTTATTATGGTTTTAAGCCTAAATGCCTTTTGAATTTAGCTTTTTCAATTCAGAAAAATATTTGACCATTCCTAATTTAGCATTATTTTTAAAATTTTGATTATCAAATATTGTATATTATTTATATATTATTCATTTCTTATGATATTTCTTATCATATTTATAAAAAAAAATTGGTCTATGTATTGAATACTATATTTTTCAAATAATTTTTTTATTAAATTATAAAATATTACAATTAAATAATTCATTTTGTGTTTAGTTTTTTTAAATTTATATAGTAAAACTGTGCACTAAACAAATAAAATAATACATTCTAATATAATTATGCACGTACAATTTACAATCCAATTTTTTTTTTGGGTGAATTACAATCCAAATTAATACAATTTAAACTCATACAATTTTGGTTAATGAGATCCATACTAATACAATTCAATGGACCAACGTAACCTATCGGATCGGATACATTGTCTACCAACCTCATCTTACACACACAAACACTTCAAGCGTTTTCTTTTTTTGGCTTTTGATCGGGTACTGAGACTTTCAGACGTTCAAAGAGCTAAAACTTTGCTTAAACATGGCTGATAATCACAGAGTCCAAATTCCAAAGGTTAAACTGGGCAATCAAGGACTTGAGGTAAAATCCTATCTTTAATTTCTCTCAAAAGAAAATCCCATTTAAATTTCCTCTATTACCATATCAATTTGGTTTCAGTTTCAGTTAATTTCATTGTTTTTTTTATTTATTTAAACTTTTATTTTTTTTCTTCTCAAAATTTTCGATTTTCTCACCTTCCAGGTGTCAAAGCTTGGATTTGGATGTATGGGTCTGACTGGAGTCTACAACTCTCCTGTGTCTGAGGAGGATGGGATTTTGATAATAAAAGAGGCATTCAATAGGGGAATCACTTTCTTTGACACAGCAGATGTATATGGAGCTCATTCTAATGAACTTCTTATTGGAAAGGTTTGTGATCTCCACCTGTGACTTTATCAAGGGATGTTTGTGTTCCTCAAATGATTTTTGTTATGTTTTTTGTTGTTTTACGACAAAAACGAATATCTTTTTGAAGAATGTATACCGTGTTGCTAAATGGGTGTTACTTAAATAAGAGGAAAATTATTGTTATTTAAATGTTTTTTTTTTTTGACCTTTTCTATTTTGTCTTTTGTTGTTAAGGACCTGAAATAATCTATTTGTAATGTTTAACCATAAAGGGTAACTTTCTGTTATTATTATATTTATAGGCGTTGAAGCAGTTGCCAAGAGAAAAAGTTCAATTGGCCACGAAGTTTGGAATAGCAGGGATCAATGCTGATGGTATGATAGTGAGGGGAACTCCTGAGTATGTTCGTTCTTGCTGTGAGTCCAGCTTGATTCGTCTTGGTGTGGACTACATTGATCTCTATTATCAGCACCGGATTGATACTTCAGTCCCTATAGAGGAAACTGTGGGTGATTTACTTTCTTTTTTCATCTTGAAGCCTGCACATTTTGATGTCTTGAACAGTAATATTAATCAACACAGCCTTTGGAAATTACTCAGCCCTTTTAAAAAAGTAATGTTAGAACCAACCTAGAAGAAATGATTAGATTTTTAATTTTAATTTTTGGATGATAGATTGGTGAGCTCAAGAAGCTTGTGGAAGAGGGAAAGATAAAGTATATTGGGCTATCTGAAGCCAGCGTGGACACAATAAGAAGGGCACATGCAGTTCATCCTGTTACAGCACTACAAATTGAGTGGTCCCTTTGGACTCGTGATATTGAGGAAGAGATAATCCCAGTTTGCAGGTTTGTTCAAAATCCAATTATGGTTATGGAAAATGAAAATCCCTATTGCTTCTCTTGCTATTTGAAGAGAGAGAGAAAGAGAAAGGAAAAAGTAAATGTTTTAGCTACAATCTGCATTCATTAGTTAGATATTACAGGCTTGATGTTTTGATGTAATTTTCCTTCCGGTGGTAATTTAAGGAAGAAAAAGGAAAACAGAAAACTAGCTCGAAGCAAATAATATACCTTGTGGCAGTAATTCTAGTTTATGTTGATTATTTTGTTGGGATGATATTGTGTAACGGTGATGCATAAAACCTTGCAGGGAGCTTGGCATTGGAATGGTTCCCTATAGTCCTCTTGGTCGTGGTTTTTTTGCTGGGAAAGCAGTTGTGGAAAGTCTGCCCCCAAATAGTTTCTTGGTAAAAGTTTATGTCTGTTTAATAGATGATCTTTTTGTAATTTGTTATTGGAGAAAAAAACATAGTTTCTTTGACACTTTATGTCAATCATGAATCATATTGAAGGTTGGTAATAACTTAACATATACTGCTGTTAAACTTTAGACAAAATTATTCTTAACTGAAAAAAATGGAATTTTGATAATACTTTGCTGTTAATTAGGCATGTTTCTCTTTAATATTTCCTTCGCTAAAATTTGTCAACCCTAACTTTTTGAGACTTGAGCATATGAAGGATTTTTCTCCTTATGGAAAAATGCTGTGTAACTGATTCTTTTCCCCCTTAATAAGGATTCCCATCCTCGGTTCCTAGGAGAGAACTTGAACAAGAACAAGATCATTTACGGTCGAATAGAAGCTCTTGCCAAAAAGCACCACTGCTCTCCTGCTCAACTAGCACTAGCTTGGGTTCTCGAACAAGGGGATGATGTGGTACCAATCCCTGGTGAGTATTTCACGCTTCTATCTTTTCTCTTTAAGTTTAAATTATTATAAATTAATGCTTTGCTTGCCTATGTCTCTGTTTATGTGCACAAAACATGGGCCTGTGATATTTGTATGTGGATGACTTTATAGTTGCTCAAGAAAGATACAGATTAACTACTATAAATTCAAGGACTGAGTTTGGTGCTTTTTTCCTTTTCATCTAATTATTACACTTCCGTCGAAATCAGACCATAAGATAATATGACAATTCTTTTCCGTATGAGTAGTTAACTGCTGAGGTTAGAAGATATAGGCCGGAATGATTGGGAAGGAGGCCCTCTCTACTACAATGGAAAGGAGAGAATTGCTGTTTCACAGCCGCTCCTCTACAACTACCTTTTGTCCAACATTTTATGGACTTTGAGAATATCAAGCCGTGTAGCTTATAGTTTTGATTATAACTGCTTGAAAGCGATAGTTGCATTGAAGCTGCAAAGATGATGCTCACTATGATCAATGTTTGTGGATATGGCCTGCAATTAGAAAGATCAATTTTTACTTTGTAGAAACACAGAAAAAGGTTATTTTCTAACTTAGTTCGATTAATCAGTCATTTTGTCACTGAATTTGTTTGTTTACTTTGGATTTCTACAGGGACAACTAAAATTAAGAACCTAGATGACAATATTGGCTCAGTGAGGGTGAAACTTACTGCACAAGACCTGAAAGAAATATCTGATGCTGTACCAATTGAAGAGGTGGCAGGTGGTAGAACTTATGGCAACATGATGAAATCGTCATGGAACTTCGCTAACACTCCTCCAAAAGAGTCCAAGGTCTCAGCATAGGACATAGGCATTCTCCATTTTACTTGGTTGATGCAGTATTTTGCAAAAACTAGAGCATGTGATCGTATTTGTTGTTGAGAAGCTGCTGGATTACTTGCAGAGTCTGATTAGCAACATGAAAATAAAATTTTATGGAATTTAGTAATAAACTGACCGTTTGAAGTACTATTTAAGTGTTCTTGAAGTTGCTTTCAGTATTATTGCCATATTTGGAGTGGACAAGAATTTTAGATAACAGAACCAAATTATTCAGAAGATAAAGGCAAATAAGTTTTCTACCATACATTAAGGCCCAATACCTTGACTTAGCACTCTGTCAAATATCATATTCAATTCATTCACAAATTTTAGGGATTTTTATGTTTTAATTAGGGGGAGTAGTGCTCTTCCTTCTAATAGTATTCTTGCATATACTATTAGAAGATTGACTAAACAATTCAAGTTTTGTACAAGTGGTTTTGAACCAGTCTCCTTTATTGCTTATACATGGGCAAGGACGCATAACCAAAAAAATAAAAAAAGTGAATAGGGGCAAGGCTTGCAAGGAAAAGGAAATTGTGGTATAGAGTGAGATAATATCGTGGTCCAAAACAATTTTTGAAAATCCAATCGACAGTTCTAGATTTTTTATGTTTTTTTGGCTATATTTAACAAATTTAATGTACTTGTTAATGGTATACATGTTTAAAAATAGGACTGAACAGTTTGTTCGTTCAACCAAGCACCAGTGGTCTAGTGGTAGAATAGTACCCTGCCACGGTACAGACCCGGGTTCGATTCCCGGCTGGTGCATACTTGTTTATTTTTCAATAATTTTTATTTTCTTCCACACTCAAAATGCTCTGATACTTTTTGGCTTTTGTTCCGACACAGAGATTTTTGAGACCTCAAAAATCCCGACAAAGAAGGAAAGGCTAAAAATTTGCTTAAACATGACTGACTCCAACGGACTCCGATTCCCAACTGTTAAGCTTGGCAATCAAGGACTTGAGGTAAAAATATCCCATTTCAAAATTCTATATATACCCATATCAATTTCTTTTTTAAAATTTTTAATTGAATATCTTCAATTCTATTTTCTTCGTCTTCTTTTTTTCTTTTTTCTTTTTTTACTGATTTGTTCATAATTTTCTTATCTTACCCTCTTCCAGGTGTCAAAGTTGGGTTGTGGATGTATGCGCCTGAGTGACATCCAGTCTGAGGAAGATGGGATTTTGATAATAAAAGAGGCTTTTAATAAGGGAATCACTTACTTTGACACTGCCGATGTTTATGGAGCTCATTCCAATGAACTTCTTGTTGGAAAGGTAGTTTTTTTCGTTTATATTATTATTATTATTATTAATTGTAACTTCTAGAAGTTGGAAGAGTTTATTAAAGGAAGCTCACTGTTATTGAAATATATGGGTAGGTTTTTTTTGTTTTGATTTGTTTTGTTATCTGGGTTTTTCTTATTATCTGCATTCTGCAATTAACTGTGAGTCTGTGACGGGCATTCTTTTTATTGCTATCTCGTTATGTTTTAGGCGTTGAAGCATTTGCCTCGAGAAAAAGTTCAATTATCCACCAAATTTGGTATAATAGGAATAGAGGGTAGTGGTATCATAGTGAAGGGAACTCCTGAGTATGTACGTTCATGCTGTGAGGCCAGCTTGAAGCGTCTTGATGTCGATTATATTGACCTCTATTATCAGCATAGGATTGACACTTCAGTCCCTATATAGGAAACTGTAAGTGCTTCACTTTCTCTGGAAATTCTTAATTTCTTTCAAGTAATATTGGAACTAAGCTATAAATATGAAAATGATTAGAGGCTTATATTTGGAGGTTTAGATGGGTGAGCTCAAGAAGCTTGTGGAGGAGGGGAAGATAAAGTATATTGGGCTATCTGAAGCTAGCCCGGACACTATAAGGAGGGCACATGCAGTTCATCCCATTACAGCACTGCAAATGGAATGGTCACTTTGGACTCGTGATATCGAGGAAGAGATAGTTCCACTTTGCAGGTTTATTCACAAAATTGTTCTTATGGAAAATGGTTATCTCCATTGCTTGTGCTTTTCCTAATTGATTCTGTTTCTGTTTTGAGAGAAAGAATAAGAAAAAGAAAATGTTTTAGATGCTCTGATGGAGTAGTTTTACATTGCAAATGTAGAAATTAGACTCTCATTTTGCAGCAGTTTGTTTTCCTTAATTGGATAGTTTGGGTTTTTTATGTGGTAACTATTAAAAGAAGAAGGGAAAAAAAAAAAAAAATCTAGCTGGAATGGAAGCAAATGTTATAATGTGTTGGTCAAATTATAATCGTGTTATAAATTATTTTGTTGGATGACATTGTTTAGTGTTGACGCATGGAACACAGGGAGCTTGGCATTGGAATCGTTCCATATAGTCCTCTTGGTCGTGGTTTCTTCGGTGGCATAGGAATTGTGGAAAGTGTGCCTACAAATGGTTATCTGGTAAAAGATTATTGCCTGTTGAGTGTGTTTGATAAATAATTCTTTGGTAATTTATTTTTGGAGAGACAAAATAGTTTCTATAACAATCACCTGATTTTCAATCATGAACTACATTGAAGCTTCAGGTTTGGACGTTAATATTCTTCACTGAAACATAGGAAACCCCTTACATTTCTTTCTAGTTGTTAATTTCTGTTGGATATTAGTTTGTACACTGAAATTTGAGAAATTAACTTCAGACTTAAGCATATAATGGATTTTCCCTTTTCTGCATAGAAAGAAGCAATGTTTAGTTAACAGATTTCCGGTTAATTTGAAAGTTTCCTTTTTCCCCCCTGCATATGGCCTCCAATCCTCGGTTCCATGGAGAGAACATGATCAAGAACAAGAACATCTATAGGCGAATAGAAACACTTGCTAGAAAGCACTACTGCTCTCCTGCTCAACTAGCAATAGCTTGGATTCTCCAACAAGGGGATGATGTTGTACCAATCCCTGGTGAGTGTTTGACACTTTTCTTTCCTCTTTAATACTAAGTTACAAATACAACCATGCATATATATGTTTGTTTTGTGGGTTTATAGTTTCTTCTTGAAGTATACGGATTAATCAGGAGTAACGCAAGGTCTCTGTGTGGTGCTTTTCATTTTCATCTGACAAGTACACTTCCATAAAAATGAGACCATAACATAAGAATGGGAAATCTGAACTATTCAGTGCTACTAGCAGTTAATTGATGAGAGGTTAGAATATAGGAAGTAGCCCAACTAATGTGATTTGAGATATACCATGTTCTGGTGGAGCTTAGAAAGGACATGTGTTATGGTGTAGCTATCTACTTAGCATTTATTTAGAAATTAAATAAAAGCATCATTTGTGGTTTCATTTAGTTTTGAAATTTTTATAGGGCCAACTAAGATTGAGCACGTACACGACAACATTGGTTCCCTGAGGCTGAAACTTAGTAAAGAAGAGCTCAAAGAAATATCAGATGCTGTACCAATTGAAGAGGTGGCAGGTGATAGAGTTAGTGAAAACATTCTGAAAGTTTCATGGAAGTTTGCCAACACTCCTCCTCCAAAACAGTCCACCAAAAGCTCAACTTGATACAAGGGAATTAATGTCGGTATTCTGTAAAATCAGAGCAATATGTGGTTATATAATTGTTGACAAATTGTGTATTATTTGCAGTTTGTTATTGGCAACATGAAAATAAAACCATTTTTTTTTTCATGGGGGTGGTAATAAACCGGTTATTTGAAGTGGTTTATAAGGTCTTTATGGAGTTGCATTAGGCACAAGAGCCTATAGTGATCATTTTCAGCCTCTCTACGCCACAATTGATTTTCACTAACAAATGATTTTTCTTGTTCTGGCCTAGGAAGAAATAAATGTTATTGGAGAAGTTTGACTTAGCATCCAACTTTTTACAAATAAACTGATGACTATTAACAACAACAACAACAACAATCAGCATGTTGATTAAATTTTCACACAAATTACAAGAAACTCACTCTTGCATATATACTTGATTTTTTACACTTGAATTAGACCTTATTAGAATTTAAATTCAGGAAGTAATTGATATTACATACATGGATACAAGAGCTAAAAGTACCGTCATTGGGTCCCTATTTTACCTTTTGATAATATTCCCCCCACTTATACCTTTGATAACAAGTCTTTTAAAATTTTGCAATCATAAAATTCCTATAATTACTCAACTCTCATAAATAATTTTTTTTTTTTTTTTAAATTAAACAGCTAGCGTTCCCACTTAGAAGCATCTTTGGGTGCAAGCCCAAGACAGCTTGATCCTCACACAACTCTGCCAACTCCTTGTTTGGCAATGTCACCGTCACTGTCCTCCCAAGCCCTTTTTCGGGACTAGGCATCACCATAATTAAACCTTCACCTTCCACGTTCCCCACGCGATACGACACGTGGACTGGCCTTGCATCGTCAGCAAACATAGCCGCGTACGTCAACGGCCCGGTTTCATTCCCAGTGGACCCGCTTTGAACCATCATGTGCTCCATATTAACACAGGTTAATTCGGGGCCGTACATCCTGAAAGCCGGAGCAAACTTCCCCGTTTCTTCATCCTTGCGCGATTCGAACCACTCCATCGCGGACCGAAACTCTTCCTCCTCCTCGATGCTCGACACGTGGCGGTGCACCATTTCCGCCACGTGTCCCATTCCACCGCCGTCCATTTCTTCCGAATCCAACGACAGCATTGAGAAGTGCAGTGCGTTGCCGTAGTACCCAAGTGGCAGCGGTGGCCGTAGAAGCTTCCGGAAGTCAACGCAGACCGAGAGAGAGCGTGTCTGATCGTTTTTATTGCGGGCCTTTAATCTTGCGACGCGTGTCCAGAAGAGCGCGGCGAGGATATCGAAAGGGTTTGCATCTGGGCATTTCTCGTGGACTTGTAAAAGCAACTGTTTGATAGTTGCGTGAGAGAACCTGAAGGTGGCCGAAGCCATTTTCTGTGCGGAATATTGCGCAGGCTGTTCGGCCTTGGTCGCATAGAAGGTTGCAGATTCTGTCTGTAGGTTCCGAACCGGTCGGACATGGAGCGTCGGCGGCGAGTAGAAAGGCGGGTGGGTTATGGGTTGTCGGCGGTGAATCTGGGTCCATGAATTCAGGAGTATGGTTGCTGAAGTTGGGTCTGCATGCATGTGAGTGCAGCTCAGCCCAATTGCTATTCCTCCCCCTTCGAATTCGCTTACCTGCATATGCTTTCCAATTTGACCTTCAAATTTGTCTGACTACAAAATTTTTCTACTCAATTCGTAATAAGAAAAAAATAAAAATAGATGCATAATTATTTTGACTTATATATCATGTTTATTTATTATTTAGAGCTAGATTCTTTTGGGTTGGGATATGGCAATATGCTTTCAATTTCAACATAAGGAAACATAAAAAGAAAAAAAAAGAAAAATCCATTATTGTATTTATTTTTCAATGGAAGTACTCCGCCTACTTCAAACATAATTTTATTATAGTTATATAAATTCTTTATAATAAATAAAATTACTTCATTTATTTATTTATCTCTCTGATCAATATTTTTCTCACGTAAATAAACCTACCAATCCTCCCCAAATTCAAAAAAAAAAAAAAGTAAATAAATATATAAACTTACCAATCCAAGTTAACATTTTATAAATAAAGTTTTCACTGAAATGATACCTATTATATCAGGGACTATAGGATAAAATTATAACCCAATTACCCAAAATATGCATAAAACAAAGAAAAAAAAGTAGTGCAGTAGTGCTAGTCTATACCTGGACCTGAAAAGGTGACCATGCATCTGGATCATCAGGCATATCATCCCAAACCGTGAGATCCTTCTCTTCTAACCCATCAGCCAAACTCAGCCACTCTTCGAGTGTGGTTCCAACCCGGGCCTTAACGACCCGAACACCGGCATCGTTGCACTTGACTTCCCAGTTGCCATTCCCATCTCGGGTCAACCGCCCCGTAACCTGCGGGTACAGTGAAAGAATCTCGGAGAGAGAAACCCTTGAAGGGTCCAAATCAAAATGGTTGAGCATGTTGTCCTTGTAGTAGACGATAATATGGAGGCTATGGAGGCCCATGGCATGATCCAGTGCAGTAAACGAGTGGGTATGACCCGGCCCGATTGGTCTACTGGATACCGCCGTTAGTTTAGAAAGAACAGTCACCCGGCTGCTGTTGTTAGACATTATATATTCCCAGAGAGAGAGAGAGAGATAGCAAATATATAATGTAGAATATGTAGCTTAGCTTCTTCTGTGTATTTATAATTTTTTGATGAATGTGTGTATATATATAATGGTTCTTATGTTAAGATATCTCTACTTTTTTAAAGTTGAAAATACTTAAACTTAATTATTTAAAACTGTTAGATTATATGTATTTAGTAATAAATTAGATGTGAAATATAACTTAATAAGTTTAGATAATCAAATCTATTTCTTATCAACTAATTAAAAAGTTAATAATTATCTACAACTAATTTGGAGGAGATGAATTATGGAAAAGAAAGAAAAATTAGTTAAGGAACATTAAAGAGGGAAGGTGAGTGTTAGTTAGAGTTCCTTAATTGATATCACTTTTTTCTTCTTTCACGTTCTGAATTCTGAACCTGTTGTTTTTTTCTTTTTTCAATCATAGTATTATCGTAATTATTTTGTGTGTGCTTAATTTGTAATAGTACGTACCTACTGTCATGATCACTTAATTTCCTACTTGACAACTTGATACGTCGTAGTCAAGCTCGTATATATGTAGTATATGCATACTTATGTATTACATATATACATATATATACCTGTATATTTATTTTTTGGGTGAAAATACATACCTGTATATCTTTATAGCAAGTTTTTTTTGGTTGGATATGAAATCTCTGCTGCAAAATACGATCCATACGTATATTGTTTGTTTTGTATATTTAATTGATTAATTTCTGATCAATAACTTCGTTGAATCCTGCACCACACAAAATGAAGTCGACATCGGCTTTTCAATTTCAAATCTTTACTTGCTTATTTTTATGGTTGTGTAAGTTTGCGTGTCATTAATATTTCAAACTTAATACCAAATTTAAAATTATTTTATATTACATATGCAGAAAAACTATAGGGTTTGAATTATTATATTATATAATTGCACTATGGTCCCTTTTGTCTTGCCAATTTTGCATAAATACGTTTTTGTATTTTCATAAATTAAAGTAACACTTTTTTATATTTTCACTTCTGTGGCAATGCATCACCGCTTTTCTACTCAGTTTTTTTCAGGGTTACAAGCACGTTGCCTTCTTTAACCTCCAAATCCCTCTTTAATGTTGAATTGATAGCGCATAATTAATTTTATATTGGTCAGATTAAAAATTCACGTGCCAATCGAGCACATGTAAGAGACCTATTGAGAATCATTGACCCTGTACCCAATTACAGCTTACGTGATTTTCAATATATGATATGGGTAGGTTCCGTGACAGAAAAACTTTATTCAATAAAACATATGGATTATTATGCTTAGGAATTGTTTTTCAATCCATTGTTTTGTTTGATTGGGAGAACTGAACCTCTGTTTTAGAATTTTAGAATTTTGAATCAAAGAACTGAACTTCTGTTTGATTGAATAGATTTATGACTACCATATCTATCGGTATAAATGAGTTGCGCTTAGTAATTTGCCAAAAATTATAGAATATGGAGCTCCTATCTATTCATATAATCTTCTCAACCAAAAAAAAAATGATTTTTTGCTACACAGAAGACCGATTTTGGTCACAATAGGCATAGCCAAATTCTTAGGGTAGTTACAAAACGGACACTAAAAGCTTATTGCTGTAAAATTTTGATCGGATGAATATTTAAATGCAACATGTTACAAGTGAGCAATTCTAAAGCAATGATCTCATGAGCCACTCGATGGTTCAGTAGATGTGCTATGAACTTAACAGCTGCTAGCAATCTTAAACTGCAACACAACCCTCCTCGATACAAGTTCACGGAATTCAGAAAATTTGAAGTTGATAACTGTTAGAGAAAAAATATAACAAATATAAAGAAGTATTTTTTATTAGTTTAATTTTTTTTTAAATAATAATTTAATTTGGTATTAAAGACTATAAAAACCGATGCAGCGATGACGTGTGAATCAGACGATGCCATAAAGTTGTGAATGTCGGTGGCATTCAGTTTGTGGATAAGCCCATTTATACTTTTTCGAAGGGCATCCCATGTTAAATGCTCGACATCTTCATCTTCTTTCACGTCTTTCACTTTTACTTTCATTGGAGGAATGTAAATACCCGGCGCCATACCCTTTCCCCTTTAGAATTAGAAATAAAAAAGAAAAATATTATAACTAACATAAAAAGAAAACTGATATATATATATATATATAGGCTTAAAATCCTAATTTGAAATAGGAAACTATTAACCAATAAGAAAAAATAATTAATTAATTTATAACAATCCTAATCCTAACAGAAAACATTAAGAATCTTAAAAAGTTCCTTTTTCAAGTCGGTTTATCATGTTTCATATTTTTTCTCTTTTTACCTTAATTAATACTTGTTCAAATGTTGCAAAATCCATCCAATCATTCATATTTTTTAATCTATATATATATATATATGTTTATATATAAAAAAATATTTTTATAATAAAAATATTCCATTTTAATAAAATAAAAATTATATATTTTTAATAATAAATCTAATAATATAGTCCCTGAAACTAAATTATCATGACAAAAATTTTAAATTAGCCATTAATATAATTAAAATAAAAATATTTTAATTTTTTTTTATATTTTAATAGTTTGTCTAAGTATAATAATAAGATAACATTTGAATCAGTACGAAATTTCAATCTTTCTCTGTCATGAATAGTAGAGGGAATCTATTTGGAAATTCTTTATAATTATTAATTTAACAGTTTTTCTATATTAAAAATATAATATTTTAAAATAAAATTAAAAATTTATAAACTATAGGTTTAATGTGCACTATTATACTGAAATTAAAATTTTTAATAATTAAAAATAATTTTTTTAATGTAATCACTAAGAACTATCTACACCGTTAATTTTACTTTAAAAATCCAGATTAAATTTATTTATTTTAAAAATTAAAAAAAAAAAATTGCATCACCAAACTTTAAATCTAAACTGTGAATTATAATATTTTTTTATTCTTATTTTAAACAATAAAAATATTTTAGAATTAACACTAACATATAGTATCCTTACTTCTTAAGAAAGCACGTGCTTTTGCCTTTTATATAGATATATAACTTTCTTGGTTTTGTTAAAGTTGATGGTTCTCATACACCGCCCTTGTAACGTAATCTTTCCGTCTCATGCTCTGAAACTCGGTGCAGGTGGTGTGCATAAAGAGAATGGTGGCTCGAAAGTTTCAGGTTCTACACAATCCCTCCAACTTCGAAGTCGACTATGACACCGACGATGGCCTTGAAGTCTCTCTCTCTCTCTCTCTCTCATTCTATATCTATCTCTATCTCCGTAAATTGTTTAGTTCCTAACAAATGGCATTTTGTCATTTGCAGGTTTTCAAATTCCAGCTCTTTTCTCTCACCTCTATTCCTCCCGACGAACAAAAGGTCCCTAATTTCTCTCTCCATTTTGTATATACACCAGTAAAGATGATGGATACCTTGAGGTTTTTTCGAGTTTGCGGGTTTGATTTTTGAGATCAAAATTGCTTCTTTTTTAAAATGATAGATTGTTGGAGTCGATGGTGGTCGGATTGTATCCACCGATTCTGACCTCTTTGATATCTCGGAGAAACTCCGATTGGTTTCGATCGATGAACAAGACGGAGGAGAAGATAATAAGGGACCGAGTAGTAGCAGCAGCAGCAGCTACGATGCTCAATTACTAAAATCCGACGAGGAATTGGCTCGAGTGTTGCAGGTCTCTTCACTCATTTTTTAATTGCTTTGATTTTTTTTTTTGTTTTTTTTTTTTTTAATAAAGAAAATTGTACTAATTAAAGCTTAGACGCATCAATTTGCATGAGATTTTTCTTTATTTTTTATTTTGGGTTCTAGGCAGAGGAGGAGGCGCTTCTGTTTCAGCAGTATGCTGCAGCTGAAGATAATGGACAAATTGAGGACACATTACGTCCTTATGTCGATCAAGTTCGTAGGGTAATACTTTTTTCTCTCTCCTGTTTATGCAGTATGCTCGGGTGCAGCTAAAATGAATGAATAGTAAGAATGATAGTTTGAATTCAAAGACTTGTATTAGTACGGATTTAGTTAAGCTGTGTCACTGCTCAACTACATTCCCTTCCCCAGAAACTGAAATATAATGTTTCCTTGCCTTTTATTTACACTCTTAAATTATCCAGGCAACCTAACAACCGGTTACAATTTTTTGGTTCAGTATGAGGATCCTGTGCGTCAGGAGGCTGCCCGAAAAACAGTCCCTATAGAAGATCTTGAAGAGAAAGCATTGGTTTCTTTGGCCAAGGTGAGAGCACATGCTTATGCAGGAATTTAATGTCTAAGCGTGACTCTAATTGTGGTTTTCCACCTTTATTATTGGCTGTCTCTGCAGAGTTCTATTTTAAGAATTGGACCATAGCGGTTCACTTGTCGTTATTTAGATGTTGATAAAAGCTTTTTCTCCATGCCAAATCTTTTCAACCACATGCTTATAACATGAGCATAGAACTTCTCTTTGCTCTTTCGTAACTCTACTAGGGTTGAACCATACGAATAGTGCGTTGGAATCAATCCAGAAGTTTCCTGAATTTATTCTGCAAAGATGGTTCGTGCAAATGTCAAAATCAGTGTTGGTTAAATTTACTTAATTTGCTTTTAAGCATACTTTTCTTGATATGTTGTGGTAGTTGGTAAAATATCTTTTTTCCTCCAGCAATAAGCTACTTCAGTCATAGACGTAGTGGTATATTAGAGTTATAAATTACTCATAATGTGTTTTAAATTCATGCATGGTATATTTATGGCAGTACTGCTTTTTATGTTACTTTTAAATAGCTAGTTCTCAACTAAAACAGAGACTCAAAGAGCAGAGGTGAGAGGGAATTGTATTTTTATCTAAACTTTTATTTCCCTTTTTATTTTGAATTTTTGTTGCAATTTTGCTTTAATTAGGACCAAACAAACAAATATTTTATTTAAGTTTGATACATAGTTATGCATTAATAGTTTCACTTCGTCATATCTTGGTAATTAGTAAATCTGATAAACATGTTTTAGGAGGGGAACTTTAGTCCATCAAAAACAGAACAGGATCGTGCTTTCCTGCTGCAGCTGCTTTTCTGGTTTAAACAATCCTTCAGGTTTTTTCCCGTTACTTTGCTATGTTAAACTTCTAGGCTTCTGAAAATGTATAATTGACTATACCATTGGAAATATTTGCTCTGATCACTAACGAATAAATGTTAAAGCTTTCACCTTTTCAATTAGTGTTTTATGTTTTTTAGGTGGAGGCTTTGTTGAGTTAAGCTATGAGTAAGCTGTTCTATGTTTTATGTAGAAACATAAGAATATCACCTTTCCTTTTATAAGAATATGATTAATTGGAATATAAGACCAGGATGTGGCCTCACAATTGGACAACCGGGTACTCCTTGATTTTTAACTGGCACTTGTCTCACAGAGTTCATGCAAACAAAAAAGGAAAAGAAAAGAAAAAGAATCTTGTTTGTGGTTTGCATTTTTTTTATATACTTCTTAACAGCTAGGTGGAGATTATATTTCTTTTGTTGTCAAGTAGAGTTTACTTTGAATTTTATTTTTATTGCGTTAGTACATGTATTTATGTATATCGCATGCTGATTCCTCTGTTTTATTGTTATAGGTGGGTAAATTCACCCCCTTGTGATGGTTGCGGCAATAAAACCATAAGTCAAGGCATGGATGCTCCACTTCCTTCAGAGCTTCGCTTTGGAGGTTCTCGAGTTGAGATTTATGGGTATGTGTCATATGCCAAAAAATATACTCAATATTTATTTTTGTTTTCAAGCTTGGTCTTCTACTTCTTGCGCTTACATAGGATCCCTTCTTGTACTATTTTATTGTTGATTTTACTTCAATCCTAGAGCACAAACTAATATCATTGTGAAATGGACCAGCATTTAAAGTCAATGAAAATAAACTAATATCATAAATACTTTTAGATACCTTTACATTAGATAGGTTCTTAATCTTATTAAATGAAAATAAAATAAAAAAGGAAGTTTTTGGACAGCTTCTACCATCCTTTTATATGAATGACATTAGAAGACCAGCTGGTATCTTTCTTCTTCTTTTCTTAACCTACCCACAACTATATTTTGGTCAAACTGGAAGAATTAGATCCTAAACTCAACCTGCCATACATGATGGCTTGTGTTATAGAGTTCCTTTTCTTTTCTTTTCTTTTTTTGTGTGTGTGTGTGTGTTTGTAGATCCCTTTCTTTTCAATAAACTTTGGATCATAAGCATTCATTTTCTTATTTTGATTACATTTTTATGTTGCTTTGTCTGCTCTATATGTTATGTATCTATAGATGCATGAATTATGTATATATGTTGATACAATGCGATTTCAATAGGTGTATGTATGTAGGTAGAGCTATATAAAAATACAATAGCGTGGCATACAGTGTATTTTCGTTAAAGTTGGTCTTCCACTTTTTTGGTTACACAACCATTCTTGGTTTGATTATGATTACTAAACATGGGTTCTTTTAATTGATCTTTCTATTTGGTTCCTTACTGGTCACTGCTATTTCCTTCATTTCCTTGCTAAATTATTTTGGTAACTTGGTAACTCAGATGCAACTTATGCTCAAGAGTCACTCGTTTCCCACGTTACAATGATCCCTTGAAGGTATTTATGTTTCTTGACTAAGAAGCTTATCTAATATATGTTGGACTCCATCACATTATTTGTTTCTTTTTCTCCAAGTGCAGCTTATTGAAACAAGAAGTGGACGTTGTGGGGAGTGGGCCAATTGTTTTACACTTTACTGTCGAGCTTTTGGCTACGATTCTCGCCTGGTTAGTTATTTTTGAGAATACTTTACTCAGTAACAGCCATCTTTTTAAATTTCTATCAAGCACTATCATATAAATGTTCTTTTATATCCCATTTACGTATGGGAAGAAAGGGACAAAGTGGTGTAGGATAATCTTAGTTTGTGATTTGGTATTTCTGGCATGTGCTCTACACTGGTGTAAATTATTAAGTGGGTAAGTTAAGCAAATTATATGGACAGGTCTTGGATTTCACAGATCATGTTTGGACAGAGTGCTTCTCACAACTTTTAGGAAGGTAACTTGAATTTGCATGCTTAATTTAAGCATTTAAAAGTATAATGATTGTGCACAATTGTTTTCTGAGACATATGTTGTACAGATGGATTCATCTAGACCCCTGTGAAGGAGTGTATGACAAACCTTTGTTATATGAGAATGGGTACTTTTCACTTTTCTTATTCAATCATTTTCAAATAATTATCTCTTTGACCCATGTTATGGTGTATAAATCATTTTGTATTTCCATCTTCTTACTAAATTTTAAGTTTATGCCTTTTCTTGAAGATGGAATAAGAAATTAAATTATGTAATTGCTTTTGCAAAAGATGGAGTTTACGATGTCACAAAACGGTACACAAAGAAATGGCATGAGGTAATTAGTCATCGGAAAAGTAGCTCCAGCTTTTCTTAATCACCCTGATTTTCTTGAAAACTAATCGTTTTTTTGTGTAAGAAAATCATCATTCCCCTTATGCAGAGATATGTTTTGTATGGGTAGAAATGAAGAAGGTATTTTGAAAATATTTGCAGGTTCTGTCTCGACGTAATATTATTACGGAGCCTTCGCTGTCTACCGTCCTCAATAATATAACAAAAGATTGTCGAAGAGGATTTACATCTCAGGTTCTTTCTATTCTTGAAGACCGCGATGGGAAGGAAAGGCAAGCACTAGAGGGAGATTTACATTCCACAGATGATTCTTCAATTTCATTACCTGGTAGGCAAAGTGGGGACAAGGAATGGCGCAAGTCTAGACTAGAATTTGGTTCTGATGAGAAATGCTCCTTGAGTTGCTCTTCTTGCCCAGTTCGTCTATGTGTGGATGAACATGTTACAAGAATAAATGATGCATTCCTTCCCGTACTTTCTCGTTTTATTGTGGAAAATCTTTCCCAATTTAGAGCTATTGAAGTACTTAAAATTCTTAGAGGAGTTATCTTGGATCTTCAAAAGTCTTCTTTTAGAACTAGGAAGGCCTCAATTGATTCATTTTTAAATAGTAGTGAATCAACCGTTCCTCAGTTGGTCTCCTCTTTTACTGAGCTAATTAATTCTCTTTCACTGAGTCATAAGGTGGGCAGTGATGGGAGGGTTGATATTTGTTTGGCTGGCAATCCTGTAAAAACCTCTATAGCACTTCCTGTTGCATTGGATGCTTTGGATGATACAATCCGCAACCTTAAAAATTGTGACAACTTCAGTAAAGATTCTCTTTCCTTGCCACTTTTGAAGTTAAGTAGAATACATTCCGGTTCAGTCCTTGCAAGTGGCGAAGAAATTCCTTTTGGAATTGTGAGTTGCAATTTCACTTGTGTATCTTGATTTGGTTTTCTTGTTTCTTATAGAGCTTATGCCTAAATCATTTTTCCATAATTTCATTTCTTGACTATTATCAGGCCACATCAGCATTTGATGGGATTCGCACAACTAAATGGGAGGAACCAAATGGTGCAAGAGGTATTGGGAACCAAGATTATTTACTTTGTTTGGTATTTTATGTTAATTAGATGAATAAAATACAGACACAAACTGTTTGAATCTTTTAATTCTATTATGTAAAAGAGTAACTAAAACTATTAGCTTTTTTGTTGTTATGATTTACTAACAGCACACTTCACCTATATATTGATACTTGATAGAAATTTGAACATCTAGTAGAGCCCCTTTCCAATTACCATGTTATTCTCCCTTTTCCTCCCCCCAACCATGCCAAGAACCCCACCATTCCCCTACCATGCGTCTTCCTTTCCCCCTAGAACACAAAAAGAAAGCCCAAAAAGATACCAAAACTAATTATTAAGGAATCATTTCAGTGTTTTGACTCTGTAGAAAGTGCAGCGTATTAACTTTATAATTGCGACCTTGTAGGTTGTTGGATCATGTATAAAGTGTCATACAACCAGAAGCACAAACTTGCAGCATATGAGTTAATGTCTGCCAATGACGCTCCAGAAAGGGATCCAATGGATTGGTCTGTTGTTTGTATTGAATTCACTCATCTTTCTGTCGCTATGAGGAATGCAATATTTTTTATTTTCCTCTTTTGGATGAGTTTTGCTATAAAATGGGTTTTTCCATAGTTGAGAAGGATAAATAGCTTTAGCTTTTAATATACTTAGTATACTAATACATTGGTCTTATCAAACATGTCATGTATCTATTTCTTAGGGTTCTGGAGGGAAGCAATGATGGGGGATCCAGCTGGCATATTCTGGATGAACAAACTTCACAAATGTTCAATGACCGTTTCCAGCGTAGGAAATTTAAGGTTGCATCCATCGATCTCTTATCAGACATTTTCAGGTAAAAATAGTATACTCAGCTGGTTGAAATAAGGCGTCAATTTTCTGGTTCTCTTTTCATTTGGAAATTCTGGATGGCAGGTTTCGGTTTTTGGCAGTTCGAGATGTGAATTCAACTTCAAGGTTGCAAATAGGTAGCATTGACCTCTATTCAGCAAGCAGTTGATGTTCACAGACTACAACTATCGATCAAAGTGGGTGCTTGGTCTATTATTTTATTTGATTTCAGCATTTAAAAGGGCATTCCTATCGGTTATTGCATTGTAACGTTATCTTGGGGTAAATGTTGTTTTCTTTCTGCCTTTCCTCATAGCTAGACCATGGTCTTGGATTGTCCTTGGACTTATAATGTGTTTTTCCTCATAAATTCTTAACGAATAGGAAATGGTTGAAGTTGTACTTGCTAATTACATTTCGTTTCAGTTACAAATCTAGAAATAACTTCGCTGTACTCTCATTGGTGCTGAAATGTAAAGGTTTCTAATCTCAACGTTGACCTATAATCATGCCCCTTTACCTAATGTTGTAATGCTTCTTTTCAGTTCCTATTATTTATCATCGTCAATTACAAAAATTCCTCAAGAACAAACTTAAATATTAATTTCACATCTCAATTCTGCCCTTTATGTCTAGCAGTTTTAAAATAAAACTGGCACAATGAGACTATATAAATTGGACCATGCATGTCGCTCAACTTTGTTGGCCAAACAAGCTTTTCACGCATTGTGTTTCACATCATTAATAATTTTGTTCATTCAATAATTTGCAACAAAATTAACCATGGGACTAAAACAGAACAAGAAAGTAACCAATGTACGATTAAGCAACATAAACCATTCTCATAAAAAGTGTTCGCTTGAATTCTGGTACATGGACTGAGAGAAAAAAGCCACATCAATTTGGCGTCACATGCTCTTTATATTGCAACTTTAATTATAAAAAAAGAAAAAAAGAAGAAGGCAGAAACACCAAAAAAAGAAGAAGAACAATGGTTCTAAAAGATCCAATATGGTTTATAAACTTTTATTCTACTTTAGTGACCGTCCTCAATCTTCTTCAAACCCTTCATGTCTGTTGTTTCCACCCTGCATACAGGCAAAATACATCACCAAATGCATAGCCAAAAAACAATTCATGTATAACATGTAACTTTCTCCAAATGGGTTATAGCGAAACACAAATGGTATTGTATATAGATTAACCATATAATACAAGTTGTACTTCGTAGTGATTTAGTAGTTGTATTCATGCAGAAGAACTGCCTACTTATGCTAAGCAGTAAAAATATCAGTACAAGAGGGAAGTCTACGCCAATATGACATTCTACCAGTTCATAAAAATAAGAAATGGAAATTATATTTTATTAAAAGCTTTTCAGTAATTTTTTTTACACACTTTTTACTTTCAATTTTTAAAAATGAAAATCCAGCACACTCAAGGCAACAGCCAATAATAAAGAAATTCATTCTTTCAGTATATTGGGAACTTGTATATAGAGACAGACACACACACAAATACACATATGGTCCATCTCTCATCCGGGCACCCTGATGGGATTTGGTGCGGACTCGTATCATGCAACATGTTGCGGGGAAAAAACAAAGTCCCGCAACGTGTTGTGTGACACGAGTCCACACCATAATCCATATGGGTGTCCTGATGACAGACTGGCTCTATGTGCGTGTGTGTGTTTATTCAATTATGCAGAAAAACACATCATAATTTGCAACTTGCAAGAAAAGTGGCAACAGTGAAGATGCAAGGATATTGAATAGGAAAGAAAATCCAGATTGTTGAAACTCACGTTGAGCCATACAGAACGATCTTTTGAACATTTGTAAGGTCAGCACCAGATTGATTGTCTTCAATAAAAATTGTCAAGCTGATACAACACAACATAATAATTCTTACTAGGAGAATGATATGTGAGAAACTGCAAGTATACCAGCATAAATATCTTTAGTATACCTGCGGACATTTTGAAACTTGACATACTTCAAAACAACTGGTTTCCCCTGCAACGTGAAAATGCATCAGTCATAACAACTTCCACTAATGCACAACCACAATCATCTTAAAAAAAATGCACATCATGCTAGAGACATAAGTATATATTGAATCGCTACCTTAAGATTATCAGGAGACAAATCAATTGTGTCACTTGGTGGGAAGTCATTGACATTGCTGCCATTGTCAACAAGTCATACAAGAAAGTCAATTATTTAACATTCTATTTATCCATAAAATTTACCATCCCTTAAAACTCACCTGAATCCCATGTGCTCCTTGTTTGAGAACAGTTTCACTGTCTTAGGACCTGCAAATCAACCTTCATGTTAAAACTCTAGAAACCACATAGACTAACAGCTGAAATGGTGCAAGAAGTGCAACTGGTTGACTTGAATTGCATAGAAAAAGAAAAAAGAAAAAACATCTTGCTATTACCTTCATAAACCTGAGGACAAGAGGCAAAAATGAAACAAATAATAAGGATCATTTAACAAAGCTATAAATGGAAACCAAAGTAGCAGTGTGAAAGTCATCCTTGCCCTGGAAAACTGTTATGTAGTCAATAATACCAGACTACCAAAACCACCTTCCACACTCAATCATCTCTGATCTCAACCACAACCGGCCAACCATCCAAGCAGAAAAGGTTCTCCTTTTCGTATGCTTTTGCAAAACAAAATCCATTCAAAATCACACAAACCAAAACCAGAGCACCAATAAGAAGAGGAGAGACAGGGTTAAACCCAACCTCTTCCTTCTTCTTCCTATAATATAGTCTCTTACCATTCAACAATTAAACAGAAGCCAAATCTTTTCCCTTTCACCAGACCTTTAAGCAAAAAACTTAATGATAGAATAATGAAGATGATGACAATGCGATAAATAATGACGATGAACCCAAGTATTGACCTAATCTGATGCCAAAAGAAGTTTATGTTGCTATCACTTATGTGATGTATGTAAAAGATTAAGGAAAAAAAAAAAAAAAAGAGATTAAAGAGCCAATAAATAACAGAAAAACAACATGAAAGATGAGTAAAAAAAGTAAAGAATAAAAACATCATCAATATCTAGATGCCATAACATTGAATCGGTTCAGCTTAGAATATACTGAATTCATCAAATAATTTACAACACAAACAACCTTTAAAAAATGCAGTCACATATATATGTATTGATATTGAAGAACAATTAACAAGTACCTTCTTCTTCAGGTCCTTTTATGGCAATTGAATGCAACTTAATGACTTGAGTAAAAGGTAAGTAAATTAAAAGCTGCTCATCTGCATCACTCTCCAGATTCAAACCATCATCTTCTCTATACCCCTAATTAAATCATGAACAAAGTAATAAGTAAAACTGCATCACCTTCAAACCATCTTTAAGTGCTAAAGGTGACATCAGAAAGATGTGACATCAGAAAAAGATGTATAGTGTTTCATATGATAAATTTGTATTACAGAACTTAGCAAATATTCAACTCCTCGACAGCTTAAAAAAATATATAATGAGAGAAGGAAAAAATTGTGTGCCAATAGGCCCAATAATACACTTCCGTGGAAATCCAAAAAGCAATACAACAATTGTTTACACATATTTTCTTCAAATCGACCCATAGCCAATAAGTAAGGCAACAGAGCAACATGAACAATAATAATAAATCACCAAGTACAATAAACAGAATCACCACTAATTTTAGTGCATTTGGAAGAGAGTAAAAACTTAATATGCCCCATTACCATTGCGAAAAGAAGGGAAAAGAATTAGAGATTGCGGCTTGGTTAATTTTAATGTTCAGAATTTCGTCATAAAACGGATTTCTAGGGGACCAGGCATGATTTCAGATCAAAGAAAGAAACTACATCTAAAAGGGGGAGAAGAAACACTGAAATTGAACGAAGATACCTGCTTGAGAGCATTGGCAAGAGAGTGACTAGTGCTTTGATTAAGGCATTCAACCCCAGACCAGTCAATGAAGTCCAACAGATCAACCTGAACATCAAAGAACAAAAAATCAGAAACAGCAATCCTTAATGCTACAGAAATTTGCAGAAAAAATAAAAGAATTTAGGAATCTAAAAAGGTGGGTATTCAGCCTCAAAAACCCAGTTGCAAGATTTCAAGTTCCACCAAATATTCCTAGTTATCGAAGCGAGTAAACATATGAAAAAGCAAAAATATGAAGTGGGTTTAACTCACTTGGTTTTTATAAATCGCGCTGGCTGATTCGGCAGACATGGCTGAAGGAGCAAATTCAAGTCTACGAAATGAACACAGAGAGAGAACCAAGCACTATATATACAATGGGTCCAGTCCAGTTGATGATCCGCGGGTTCGAGGAATTTGGACAAAGCGAAACGGCAGCGTAGTAGGAAATCTATCCACGAAAAGAGACAAAATCTAAATAATAATAAAAGAAAAAAAAAACACCTAACCGTAAACAAAATCTTTTTTTTTTCTTTTTTCTTTTTGTGTGAAAGAAATGCGTTAAAAGCACACCGTAAACAAAATCTTTCGCATTGTACAAAAGGAACTCTTTCCTTATCAAATTTCAATTTCTTACTATCTGTTAATTCCACCTTAGTTGACTTACTGGCATTAAACCTTTGACAATAGTGTGATTTATAGGATTTTCATAACTGAAAACAATTGATAAAGATAACTAGAAATTTTTTAAATAATTTATAAGCATATAAAATTGTGTTTGATTGGAAGGGTAGATGTTGACATTTTTTTACAATTTTAAATTATAAATTCATATGTATCAACCATATAATCTGCTTTATTACAAAAAAATATATAATTTTTTTTATATCTGAATAGTGAATATCTACATCAACTATATAATTTTATTTACTGAATAATAAATGTATTAATATCGACAAAACAATTAACATATATCTATGCTTATAATATAAGTTCGCACATATGACTGAGCCAATCATATAAAATTGTCTTATGATTAATATCATGACATTGTCATTGACATTAACATTAACATAATCTAATGAAAGTTGTAAATAAGTATACACTTCTTTAAGAAGAAAAAAAAACATTATAAACATTTTTTTTGAAATAAACCTTCTTCAAGAATAAAAGCAAAAAAAAAANACAAAAAAAAAAAAAAAAAAAAAAAAAAAAGATGGAGAAAAAGAAAAAGAAATGAATATTCCATCAGGAAACCATTTTGCTTTAAACTATTCGACCATAAAACCTTGTTAATATGTTTTTAATAAAAGGAAAAATAGTATAAATATAAAATGCATTTAATGCTTTCTTATGGTTTAAATTGAAGTATCTTAGAGATAAGAATAAACCCAAGTCATTTGCTAACTGATAAGGATAATTCTTTGTTATTTATCAAAATGCGTTAATGTATTTATCTATTAGTTATATTATAGATTAGCTACATATGGATTGTTGTATGTCCTTTTGTATATATAAGAGCGTAAGCTGTAACTTCTACAATTGAGATTAATATACTAAAAACTTATTCTTCTTTACTGCTTTAGTTTATTTATTTCTAATATGGTATCAAAACAGTGAAGATCCATATATATATTTTTTGTTTTTTTTTTTTTTTTTTTCTTTCTTAACCTATATAACATATTCTATATGTTTGTTCTTTCTTTACAACCATGTCTGACATATCTGAATCAACCAATTCTTCAGCTAAAATTCCTCAAAATATGACATATGTTTTGCAGCAAATAACACCTTCATCACAACTCACAGGGTTATTTACTCATCCTCTAAGCACCAAACTTAATGCTTCCAATTTTCTTCAATGGAAACAACTTGCACTAGCAGCTATAAAGGGAAATTGAGTTCTAAGATATATTACAAATAAGCAAATGACACCTCCTGAATTTTTTGATGATACTGCTAAAGAAGAAGGTAAGATTAGTCAAGCTTTTTTTACAGTGGCAGCAGATAGATCAGATTTTGCTGTATTGGCTCCTTGAGTCCATGTCATCTGAGGTCCAAACTCAGATGGTGGGTTGCATCACTTCCTTTGAGGTATGGCAAACGATTGAACAAATTTTTTACTCCAAATCTAAAGCTCATATCATGCAGTATAAGATGCAACTCCAAACCACAAAGAAAGGGGGATTAACAATGGCTACGTATCTCCCTAAAATGAAGAGCACTGTTGATGCTCTTGCTGCTGTTGGACATCTGATCTCAAAAGAATATCAGATATTGCATGTTTTAGCAAGTCTTGGCTCTAAGTATGATCCTTTTGTTATCTCGATCACTTCTAGAACATAATTTGTTCGCCTCACAGACTTGTGTGCTATGCTTCTTGCACATGAAAGCATATTAGATCAGGCTACATTTGACCCCATGATAGTCAATCTGACTCATGAGAAGGAATCTCTACCAAAACAAAAATTTTCAGGTAACTCCAATCCTCGAAACAACTATAACTCACACAATTTTTTTCAACGTGGCAGAGGAAGAGGATTTAGAAGAGGAGGTCGTGGTAACTATAACAGAATTTAGTGTCAAATATGTGGTAGGAATGGACATATTGCTCCAAATTGTTTTCAGCTTCTATAGGGAAATACATCTAATTTCTCTGGCTCTGGTAACTCAAATGGTGAGATGCATGCAATGGCAGCACTTTCAGTTACGATTTTAGACCCAAATTGGTACCTTGACTCAGGTGCATCCAATCACTGCACTCCTGATGCAACTTTGTTCTCAGACAAATCAGAATTCATAAGTTCTGATAGAATTTTCATGGGGAATGGAAAAGGTTTGTCAATTACACATACTGGTCATTTATCCTTTCCTTCTCAATATCAAAATCATTCCCTCTATTTGAAAAATGTGTTACATGTTCCCAAAGTCACTAAGAATCTAATTAGTGTGTCTCAAATGACCCGGGATAACAATGTTTATTTTGAATTTCATCCAAATGTTTGTTTTGTCAAGGATCAGGCAACAAGGGTAATACTACTGGAAGGCAGACTTATAAATGGGCTCTATATGTTCAATAATAAAGCACAAACCCGAGATACTGTGAAGACGATTTCTGCAGATCTAGCATCCATACGGACTCCTGCTTCATCAGGTTTATGTCCATCAATTTCGAATAAAGTTTTTGTTGCAAATAAGCTGTCCAAAGTTGATCGTGTTTCGTTATGGCATAAGCGATTAGGCCATCCTTCTATGGAAATCACAAAGCTTGTAATGAAACAATGTAACCTTGGCATTTCCTATGATAATAAAAGTCTTTTTTGTTCGTCATGTGCTGTTGGTTAAAATAAAAACCAGCCATTTCCTCATTCTACTACAAGATATACAGCTTATTTCTATGGACTTATGGGGACCCTACCCTCAGTTATCTTCAAAATGATATAAATACTATTGAAACTTTGTTGATCATTACTCAAGATACACATGGATTATGTTGCTAAAATCAAAAGATGAAACCTGCAAAGCCTTTACTGTTTTTCAAAAACAAGTGGAACTTCAATTTGGCACTCGCATTAAAATGGTGCAAACCGATGGAGGAGGCGAATTTAAGTTTATTAAATCACATCTTTCTTCTTTTGGTATCCAAATTCGACATTCATGTCCTCATACACAATGGTGTTGTTGAACATAAACATAGGCATATTGTTGAAACAGGTCTCACTCTCTTGGCTGAAGCAAACCTTCCATTAAAATATTGGGATGAAGCTTTTTTATATGTTGTACACCTAATCAATTTGCTCCCGTCTCCTATTTTGGACTCTCTCTCTCCATGGGAAAAGATCTACTGTCAAAAGCCAAACTATAGGTCACTGAAAGTATTTGGCTGCTGTTGTTTCCCAAACTTGAGGCCCTATAACATACACAAATTCATGCTAAAGTCTATGGCATGCACTTTTCTTGGTTATGATACTCATTACAAAGGGTATAAATGTCTTGCTCCAAATGGACGAATTTATATAACCAGGCATGTTTTGTTTGATGAAGATATTTTTTCTTATGCTGCAGGTCATACAAAATCTCTAGAAACTAGCAACAGTTCAGTTCCTCAAACTTCAGCCATGCCACGACTAAAGCTCTCTCAAACTCCAATTTTGCAACCTGCTTCGAATGATGGTCCTTCCACTACACCTCATGTGTCCTTAGAGATATCCTCAGTACCCCCCTTTTATCTTAAACAATCTCGACACGTCACTACCTCACCATCAACATCTGTCGATCTAGCTTCTCTTAGATTATCCCTATCATCCAACACACCGTTAGATGTTCTTCCTCAACAAACAAATGCCAATGTCCATCCTATGTTGACCCGAGCCAAAACAGGTCATCTCAAGCCTAAGGTGTTCTTACATACCATTGATTCTGCCCAAACCTCATCCATTCACACTGTCTCTTCAGAACCTACATCAGTGAAAAAAGCAGTTCAACATCCTCAATGGGTTGAAGCGATAAATGCAGAATATCAAGCACTCCAAACCAATCTTACCTGGTCTCTAGTTCCAGCTCCTCTCAACCGGAAAATAATTGGAAATAAATGGGTTTTTAAGGTGAAAAAGAACTCTTATGGTAGTATTCAACGGTTCAAAGCGAGATTGGTGGAAAAAGGGTTTCATCAAGTTCCAGATTTTGATTATCGAGAGACCTTCAGTTCTGTGGTCAAGCCAGTTACAATTCGTCTACTTCTCACTGTTGCTCTTGCTCAAAACTAGTCTATCCGTCAACTTGACTTCAATAATGTGTTTCTTAATGGAGACTTGAAATAGGAAGTCTTTATGGAACAACCGCCTGGGTATGTTGATCCTCTTCACCCTCAGTATGTATGCATGTTACATAAGGCCATCTATGGACTCAAACAAGCTCCAAGAGCTTGGTTTGAGAAACTTGGTGCTACTCTACACACTCTTGGTTTTTCTAATTCTAAAGCTGACCATTCTCTTTTTATACATCATACAAGCTCTTCTGTTACCTACTTACTAGCATATGTCAATGATATAATCATTACAGGGAGTCAACCATCTGTTATTCAGCAGCTTATTCGACAACTACACAACCTTTTTGTATTGAAGGATCTTGGCTCACTGAATTTTTTCTTGGGAATTGAGGCAACTTTTACACCTCACGGTTTGTATCTCTCTCAACAAAAATATATTCATGATCTTCTTGTTCGGGCCAAAATGACTGAGGCAAAACCGCTACCTACACCTATGATCAGTGGTCTTCGGCTAACACAAATAGATGGAGACCTATTTCCAGATTCTTATTTGTAGTGCAACATCGTAGGAGGTCTTCAATATGTTACAATAACTAGGCCTGAGTTAGCATTCTCTGTCAACAAAGTTTGTCAATATATGCATGCCCCTAGAGAATTACATTGGAAGGCTATCAAGAGAATTATGAGGTACCTCAAAGGTACTGCTAGACTTGGAATACTTTTAACGAAATCGAGGTCATTAAATCTCTTTGGCTTCACGGATGCTGATTGGGCATCTTGTCTTGGTGATAGGAAATCTACAAGTGGGTATTGTATGTTCCTTGGATCCAATTTAGTCTCATGGTGTGCTAAAAAGCAACCTACTGTATCTCGGTCTTCCTGTGAAGCTGAGTACCGAAGTTTAGCTAGTGCTATAGCAGAACTTCTTTGGATCAAATCTTTGCTTCAAGAACTTCATATTCCTATACATAGGTCTCCTGTCATATGGTGTGACAATGAAAGTGTCATTGCCTTAACTTACAATCTTGTGTTTCATGCTCGGATCAAGCATATTGATGTGGATGTTCATTTTGTTCGTGAGAGAGTCTCTACAAAACATTTGTTTGTTGGTCATGTCCTCTCTCTTGATCAACTAGCTGACATCTTCACTAAGCCACTGTCCACATCCAGATTCCAACATCTTCGGTCCAAGCTCACTATTGGTCACACACCAATTTGCTTGCAGGGGGATGCTAGAGATAAAGATAAACCCAAGTCTGCTGCTAACTGATAAGGATAATTCTTTGTTATTTATCAGAAGGTGTTAGTGTATTTATCTATTAGTTATATTAGAGATTAGCTACACATGGACTGTTGTATGTCCTTTCGTATATATAAAAGCATAAGTTGTAACTTCTACGATTGAGATTAATATACTGAAAATTTATTCTTTTTTACTACCTTAGTTTATTTATTTCTAATAAAGTATACATCAATGATTAAATTGTTTTATAGATAAAAAAGCATATAATTAATTTATATTTTATAAAATCATTAAAAATACAATTTCAAATTCATTTATTTTTAAATATAAAAAAATTTATCTTTAAAAAAAAAAAGTGTACATTGTTAACAGCATGGACGATCAAAAACACCTTCCAATATCAACCATCTCTGATCTCACCCACCCAACCAACCCAAACTCGACCAACCATCCAAACCCAAAAAAAGGCAAGTCTTTTTTGTATGTTTTTGCAAAACAAAATCCATTCCCAATCACACAATCCAAACCAGAACCAGAACGCCCAATAGGAAGAAAACAGACACAAACAGAGGCCATAAGGCTATTATAGCCCAACCTCTCCTGCCTTCTTCTTCTTCTTCATATCTCCGATTTCTCCAAACATGGCTTCCTCCTTATCCCTCCTCTCACCTCCTTCTCTCTCCTCCAATCTCCACAATGTCTCTTCTACTTCCCGCCTTATCATGGGCACCTCTATCCCCCTTAACCTTCGCACCCTCTCTCGTCGACCCATGTCCGTCGCTGCTCGCTCAGCCCCTGCTCTCACTCAAGACGACCTCAAAAAACTCGCCGCCGATAAAGCCGTCGACTACGTCAAGAGCGGCATGGTCCTCGGCCTCGGCACCGGTTCCACCGCCGCCTTTGTGGTCGCTAAGCTCGGCGAGCTGCTCAGCTCCGGCCAATTGACCGACATTGTCGGAGTACCCACTTCCAAACGGACCGAGGAACAAGCCCGCCAACTGGGTATCCCTCTTTCGATCCTCGATAATCATCCCCATCTGGATTTGGCCATTGACGGCGCTGACGAGGTGGACCCAGATCTCAATTTGGTCAAAGGACGCGGTGGGGCGCTTCTGAGAGAGAAAATGGTGGAAGCGGCTTCGGATAAGTTCGTAGTTGTGGTGGACGATACCAAATTGGTTTCTGGGCTCGGTGGGAGTGGATTGGCAATGCCAGTGGAGGTTGTTCAGTTCTGCTGGAAGTATAATTTGGTGAGGCTTCAGGAGCTTTTTAAGGAAGAAGGAGTTGAAGCTAAATTGAGATTGGATGGGGATAATAAGCCTTATGTCACTGATAATTCTAACTATATTGTGGACTTGTACTTCAAGACCCCCATCAGAGATGGATTGGGAGCAGGGAAGGAGATTTCTGCATTGGAAGGAGTTGTGGAACATGGGTTGTTCTTGGACATGGCTACTTCTGTGATAATTGCTGGAAAGAATGGAGTGGATGTTAAGGACAAGTGATTACTTGGTGGTGAGGACTGGAAATTTCCCTTGTACTGTTTTCTTCTTTCACATATCCATGACGGTTTTATGTGCTTCTTGCTGTTCAATATACTATTGGTAGTTTTCAAAGCTTTTTTTATTTTTTTTTTGGGTGTAACTTGTAGATGGGTGATAATATGGGGTACTTTGTTACAAGTTTTGAATTTTGGTACTCTGTAGTTGATTGGTGGGCATTTCAGCATAGGAATAATACTAATGGTGGATGTGGAATTGTGAAATAAATTGAAAATTAAACTAGTTTCATGCTTATAGCAGTTTCTGGTATTAATGCAAAGATCTTAGATGATGAACTTTTTGGTTCTCTTTTTATGTTGAAAGTAAATATTTTTACACTGCGGTTTCATGATCCCCCTTCGAGGATGTGTATTCTTAGAAAATGCCTTAAAATCTTGATTAAGCTCTCTTAGTCCTGACCTCCATTTCCACCATTTCATCATTTTGAAATAAAAGTCATGATTAAAATGCGATATTTTGGATAGTGATTAACACCGAACATCAAACTCAAAACATTCTTAAAGCGAGCTACTTGGTTATGAAATTTCATCTTACCCTGCCAATGCTTAGTGCCTTGGATGCTAAGGTAATGAGAGTTGCTTTTCATTTTGGATGCATAATGAGTGTTACTTTGGAAACAAAAAGATTATGAGTAAACATCCCATTGATTCTCATGATAATCGGTGTTTGTTATTAAAATTTGGACCTACAACCTTAAGGCATTAGTCTCGAAATTGTCAACTTTTAGGATAAAATGATTGACAGGATAAATGTAAGGCTCATCCTGTCGCTTGTAACTTGTTCCAAAATGCTATCTTTTATGTGTCTCCCGTCATTTTAACCAAGGTTTCATGCTTGCATATGGTTTTTGTTTTTGTTATTATTATTATTTATTATTTACTTTTTTTTACACGAGGCTACAGAAAAATCTGGTTTGGACGAAGGCTATATCCTTAAAACTGGATTCTTCTGCTCAGAGTTCATGGATGCATTAGCTTACAAAACAATTCAATACGTCAACGAAAAATTTGATGGTTTTTGACAAGTTGTTCTATCTTTTCTTGAAGTTGCCCTTAATCTTCTTCTTCTTTCTTCTTTTATTTTTTATTTTTATTACTATTTTATTATTATTTTTTTTAAGGGGTGCTGAGAAAGTTACTTGAATCTTTCTTGTTTACTGTATTTCTTCTTTAATCTTTTAGGCTATGTTTGGCTGATGGAAGAATGGAAGGATAGAAAAAAGGAGGGATGAAAAAGTGAAAGGATTGAGATTGGATGCACACCCATAGATAAAGTAGGGAAACAAAACAATATGTTATCTCAATAACAATTGTCTACATAGTAATAGTATATTTCTATGCTACAGAGAATACAGTCATCAGCCTGTGAAATAGTATATTTCTATGCTACAGAGAATACAGTCATCGGCCTGTGACTGTATTTTCTTACTTATTTATAGATAAAGCCTTCATACAAAAATATACGGAAAACCAAATAAAACAATGGCACAGAAAAATCAAAACATCTGAAACTATAATTAACGAATCTCTGATAATGAATTATGGAAAATAGAAACTATTTCCGCAGAATCATGGCCACGGACATCATCAATACGATCATCCATTGAAACTTTCCAGGAAGAAATGAGGTGGCTGTAGGAAGACAAGAGCAAAAAAATTTAGATTACTGAATTCTCTTCATTGTCTTAGTTATTTAAGTTGAATTAATAAGGAATGTGTTTTTTCAGACACCATGAAAACAAACAAACAAACAAACAATATGGTAAAGTCAATTGCGTGTGCAAATGTGATTTTTGAAACCATTGTTAATTTGTCCCTTGAATAAGTCAAAAGGCCGTTGGTTTTGACCCTACCTAAACCATTAATATTTTGTGAAACATGATTTTGTCTAAATTTAAATAATGAATAAAAGGCACTAAAAGTCTTTATTCCTCTATTCCATTCATCTTGTAAACAAGGGCACTATTCAAAACTTAAAATAAACAGAGTTCCATTATATGATTTTATTTAATAATTTTTGTAACTAAAACGTTTAAAAAAACTTCCTGTGATTAGGTAGTCATTAATTTATTCATAACGAGGATTGTTTTGGAAAACGAAAACTTATAGAGGAAAAGGGATTGGGATTGTTTGCACAGTTTGATATCTCACCGTAACTCCCATCGTTGGATGTTGAACTTGCAACTTTAATTCCAAGGCTTGCGCAGTCAGATCCAAGTGTGCCTTCAATTACAACACATAATAATCAAAGCTTGTGTCAGCTTATTTATTTATTTATTTTCAAAAAAAGAAGAAGAAATTTGTTAAAGAGAAAATAGGAGATTACATTCGCTGTAGCATGGGAAGGCTGTGACATTGAGAAGGTTTAAGTAGCCTGATTCGCATTCACATACATGGGAATGGCTTATAGTATTGTTCTTTGTGCATTTTCCTAGTCCACAATATGCCCAGTAGCAAGCTATATATATCACAGAAAAACAGAATCATCATTAGTAAAAGCCTTCAATATTGATAGAATTAGATGATGATGATGTGGTGGTAGTAAGTAAATAGTTATTACGATCAAAGGCAGAGAGATTGCGTGGGACTTCTTTGTCAGGAACTGGAGGTGGTGCTGATTGGCACCCGCTGTACTTTAAAGTGCCTGTAACAGCATGAATTTGATTAAACTTTGTGTAAAATTCATCGATTTAGAAAAAAGAAGTAAAAACCAGGTGCTTTGCTTACAGTTGGGAATGACACAGGGGAGAAACCTGAGGTCATCGTCGTCTTGGGTTCTCTTCCAGTTAGCTTCACACTCACAGATGAAGCCTAATGAAGAGCTTCCATCCACTTTGCATTTTCCCTTTCCACACTCCACTTCTTCACACAGTTCCGCTGTAATTAAATCATACAAACACAAAGAAAACAAGTTAATTATATATATATATATATATATATGACCAAATTAACCAGTATCAATAGCAATATAGAAAGTGAGAGGTGCTGATTAAGTACCACCAATGGTGGGAGCTAAATCCTCCCACAGCCCCATAGAAGAAAAAGGTAGCAATACCAGAACCATAGCTACAACAGCCCATGAAGTAGCAGAGGAACCCATACTTAGTCTTTTTGTGTATTTGGTTTTTCACTCAGAGAGATCGAATAGAAAGAGAGAGCGTTATTGTATTGTGTAGCCGGTTTGATGGTTTTTGGGATATATAGAATTTCCAAAGATTGAAGTTTTCTTACTAGCCAAACAAAAGAAGAAACTCGTAAACTTCCTGTTAATTATTTAGAAGCTTCTCTTGTATATATTATTTTAAAATTGAACATGACTTTATAATTAGTCATAAATGAATCATCTTTTTTGTTCTGTTTGAATAAATCAATCAACTACGTAATGGATAGGTTTTGATTTTATTTATTCTTTGAAATCTTAATCAGATAGTATTATATTTTGTTATTTGTATATAAATTAAGGCATGTTTGGTTTCACTTATTTTAATGAAGCAATTGATTTGATGTGGCAAATACTAGAAGGGGGTACGCATTTGGAAAAAGTCTAATAAAAGGAAAAAGAGGTAGCGGTCTCAGCTGGTGAAAGAAGCTTCTAAATTGCCAAATTCCAACAAATTATTTGGAGGAAAACATATGTATATAATTAAATAGCGCCATTCGTTCTACGTTATGTTACACTTCTTAAAGGGATTATTATGGATATCTTCTAGTCCAATTTCGTGCCGAAGTCAGAAATAGGCAACTTGCAAAAAGTAATCTAACAATTTTTTTTTAAAATAATTAATCAATTATTTAACTAAGGTATTAGTGGAGATAACTAGGTTTAAAAGAAAGACTATTATTCATAATTGCGCTTTGAAAAATAAAAAAATAAAATAAAATCCCCAAGTAATATAATTAATATTTGAAAAACTAAGCTCAAATAATAGAAAAGGCAGAGGGAGACAAAAGCCACTTCCCCATCTTACAAGATTCTTTACTTTTCTATTAAAGATTTTACTGTTGAGATTTTCTCTATATTAATAATTTATAATTCAATATTAATCATTTATACATCAATATTATTTATTATTTATATATTACTTATTTAAAAATCAATATTATTTAATTATAAATAAATATTATTTACAATAAACAATGTAGACCAATATTATTCATTTATAAATTAATATGTTCAAGAGCAGCCTGTAAGACCCTTATTTAGAGGTCTCATGCTAGAAATTTCCCATCTTACATGGACGGTTTCCAAATTCTTGGTTATGCTGCCTAACTTCATGTATAAAGTACAAAATCGAAGAAATAAAATGAGGTTTCTAGAAAGAGTGAAAAAAAAAAATAGGAAGAACAAGAAAAAAATAGGGCCAATTTTGAGCTTTCAAAGTTAAAATTAAACTAAAATTATATATTGGCCGACCAAAAAATAAATACACACCAGAAGCAAAACGGGTTTTCAAAAGGTTGAAGGAAATCATGATAATTACATATATTTTTGTGCTGTCTCATTTCTAGGATAAAGTACAAAAACTAATATCATTTGCGTGGATGTATTTTTATTTTTAATTTCTTAATATTTTATTTTCTTTGTAGTTTTTTTTTTTTTGCTAAGAGATTCTCTTTGTAGTTTTTTTTTTTTTTTTTGGTGAATTGATTCTCTTTGTAGTTGGTGGTTAGTCCAGCACTCTTCCATATAAATTTTCATTGGATTTTGGAGCTTTATTATTTTTAAATGTTTATCTAATCTTTTGATGTGAAAGGAAGCTTCTATTCTATACTTATAATTATATTTCAATTTCTTCTTTTGAATTATATTTCAATTTCTTGATTTTTTTTATTGACTAATAGTATTACTATTACCTTTTCCACCAACTACTTTAATGAAATTTATTTCTCATGCAAATAATATTAATGCTGCAAAATCATCAAAATATTTGTTCATCAAATACAATTAATTAACATTACTTGAGCATATACCCTCCAATTATAATGTCAACCCAATAAAATAAAATAAAAGAGTACAATTAGATTAGGTAGGTCTTTCATATTCAATTCAAATTAAACAGATTCTTATAAAAAAAAAAATTAAACAGATAACTGAAAATTACCGAAAGCATTAGGGACATAGAAGAGGTCCATGTTTAGCCCATCTGAATCACGGGCCTTAAAGATTCGGCCCACTAATTTCAAGTGGGATTCAGCTTACGAGGATTAAAACGACGGCGCTCTTGGCACTCTCTATTCTCTCCGGTCTCACTGTTTTCGGTCATCTGAACCTCGAAAGGAAAATCTTGGGCAGTGGCAGCTCTTCTTCTTTGCTCTATGTACGCTTCTGATCCTAATCGGTAACATAAAAATGCAATCTTTTTCATTTTCCTTTTTCTGGTAATAATAGCTTTATTTTAGGGTTCTTGGAATTTCTTAGAAACGTATTTTATCTTATTTTATATGGTTTCTGTTTTAATTTTTAGCTACCAGTAGAAGATTCCTCTCGATTTAGTGTCATTTTCGGTCTCAGAATGATATTTTCAGTCCAGCTCTTACTGTATGCGTTTTTTTGCTTTATTTTTTTTATTAATAAAATGAGGTAAATAAATTCTCAATTTTTGTAGCTTTTAGATCCTTATATAGTTGCATATGACTCTGCTGACTGCTGAGGAAGGTAGAAGTTTCTAAAGGTTGCAAATTTTAATAGTCGACAAGATTTAGAAACTAAACAAAATGTTATCTTTGTTTTGTTTCTTCAATGGAAATTCTGCTGAAATTTTGGTGATCCTAATTGAATACTTGTTTACTGTAATGCAGTCTTCTTGAGGTTAACTAATTGAAGAATAGAGTTCATTACAATCTTCCCTGAGCACGAGTTGGTCTTTTAAAAAAGATGTTAAAAATTTTAAAATTGAAACCTTTCTCGTTGTCCATTGAGTCTTCGAGCCACCAGTTGCTTCAGCGGTGTTCTGTGAGTGGAACTGCAAAGGGTAAAGGGAAGCTGAAAGCAGCGCAACCCTTGAAGCGGTCGAAGGTAACAACAAAGAAAGGCTTGGGGGATGCTCCTCCTACAGGTGGAGGGAAAAGTCATAGTGAAAAAGATCGGCTGGAAAAGTTTTATGATCGATGCTTAAATGCTCCAACACCTATTAGGTACTTGACGCCGAAACAAAGAGAACGCGAAGCACAGCGTGAGAAGTTGGGGCTTATTAGCAAAGATCGACAACGTGAGATTGACATGTTGAAGAAAAGTAAGGGAAAGAAGGCAATCTCGGAAACACCAACAAATATGGGAACTCCTGGTTTGGATCTGATATCACTAGGTTTGGTTGATGAAAAGGATATACCAAAGTATGAACTAACTGTTGAAGATGGTCGGAGGCTTGCAAAGGAGTATAGTAGGGTTTTAATGAGGCGCCATCGGGCGAGGCAGGCAGCAGAATCAAATCTTCTGCGGTTGAAGAAAGAGGCAATTGAGGCATTGCCTGAACATTTGAAGGCAGCTGCATTGGTACCTGATCTGACTCCATTCCCTGCAAATCGTTTCATGGCAACTCTAACTCCTCCAATTGAAGGTTATATTGAGAAGGTGAAGGAAGCAGCGAGGAGGAGCAGTGGGAAAGAGAAACTCAGATGATTAAAGGTTAAAATTTTTGTCTGTGCTCCTTACTGCTTTTTGTTCTATCATGCTGAATCATAATTCCAGTACCTTGAGTAGTAGTTGAGACCATATTTTTAAAGTTGCCTGAATATCTACCATCTTTTTAATTGTAACTTGAAAAATATCCATGTCTGAATGCATGAGCCACTTGAGGTTTTAGAGCAAATAAAAATGTTTTCATTAATATAACGCCTGATTTTAATAGCTGACTTTGAAAGTCCTCTGCAACCAGTTTTAAGTAGTACCATACACTGCAAGATAATTGCAAAGAAATGCCATTACAGCTTTCTCTCTGCACTGCTCTCCTAGATCTTAGAAAACCTCCTTAGGAGATTGAGCTTTAGTTTAGGCGATTGGATGGTTGTCAATGTCATGCTGCACTCTCTTTGTTATTGACAGAGAGATTTATCTCACTAGTGTCTATCAAGAAATATGTCACTCTTTGCTAGAATAGCAGTTAGAGCTTTTCCTTTCTCAGAAATTATAGAAGAAGATAGCTTAGAGAAACTTTCAATGATGATGGATGATTATTTAAGAAATCTGCCTACTGTTCCTATGTGCTTTCTTAATAATGATGGATCAGCCATATTTCTTATGGAAAATGGTTTCTGAATTAATCTCTTCAACATTCAATGAGCATCTCTAAGGTAATTGGTGTTATTTGAAGTTTTTGCTATATTCGAATTATCACCGTCAAAGCAGCATGTATCGCGGATAATTGGAGTTCATATTCATCGAGGAGAGTCATGTTGTAAATAATTTATGTTGGCATTCTTTAGAGTCATTTAGGAGAATGGGTTGCCACTTGCCAGTAAGACGTTTTCACTCTCTCTTCGACTGCAGGTTTCTTTATATGTATATGTTGAGGCTATAGAGTTTTTATTCTTTACCCTTTTGAAAATGTTAAAGAAGCTGTTCTTAACGCTGTATCTATGTTGTCAGCTCTTTTTTCTCTTGCCTGATTGATAAGTTTTTTCATTATCTTGGTGCAGATATGTTATGCTTCAAGGCAGAAGAGCTTTAGAGTAGGAGAATTAGCAACTTTTTGAAGTCAGAGAGTTATGTTCTGACTTAACAATGGGCATCACAGCTCTGAGGAACTTATAAAATAGTTTGCGGAATCTAGAACTGCTGTTACTTTTGGGTTGTTAGCTTTCAGGTTTCCTGAGTAATCAATCAATGTTTTGTATTGGAGAACTAAGAAATTTGACTGAATTGACGAGTTTTACATGTTTGCACCATTCAAGCATAATGTATGTTTTATTTGATCAACCTCGAACTATATGTAAGAATAAATACCAGCAATCCATAAGCTTAGAAATCCAAGTCAGGCACAATTTTATTTCCATTAATTTTGTTCCGTATTAGTGCATGACAAACCATGCTTTCATTCCTTCTAAGCATTATAATTTTATTCTGAAAATAAAAAACGACCATGTTCCAGTCAAACATTTTCGTAATTAAAATCAGAAATATAAATAGAAAAAGAGCAAGACCAGGTAGCACTGTGCATATATTAGTTGCAACCAGACCTCAGCAGTCAGGCATTATTTGGTGAAGAAACAAAAGTCAGAGCCAAATCGTGGTCAACTTTTTAATGGAGGGACTGCAAAATATGGCCCTTGATATGCAGCGTCAGACCTCCAAAAGAAACAAATAAGCCAAGGATTTGACTAACAGCTAGAGCTTGGCTGCCACGTGACAGTCTCCTAAAGAAAGCAGTTGAGAAAGTCTGGCAAGTGGCTTAATCAAGTAGAGCTTCGCAGGCCGTGGACATTAAAAATAAAAAATAAAAATAAAATAAAGACAAGACCACAAATCTATGGGGAACAGAAAACATTCTTTACTAAACTAGAGTTTTTATGTAGTGATGAAGACAATGGACATTACAGTTTTTGTACAAACAATAAAAAAAGATTACAATGGTCTTCTATAAAAGGAGGTGAAAAGTTTTGGGTATTTCTTCTCTTCTTTGATAGAAACTCAGTGTGGCAGATATGGGAAAGGCAAGCAAATGGATCAGGAACTTTCTGATAGGAAAAAAGGAGGATAGGAAGAAGAATGATGCTTCATTTTCTATTGAAAGCCAAACTACCAAGTCCAGAAGCCAACCAGGGACTCCAAAAGTTAAGAGGAAGTGGAGCTTCGGAAAAACACCAGGGAAAGAAGCAACCCACAAGTTTTCCATGTCACTTGACTCAGTTGACCCTAGTAAACTTCCAATTCAGGCTGTGGCAAAATCTGAGTCTCAAAAGAGTCATGCCAAGGCATTGGCGGCGATACGGGGACATTTTGAATATGTTGCTGCTACCAAGATTCAATCTGTGTTTCGGTCTTATCTGGTGCAAACTTTGATCAATGAATTTCACATATTTTAATGCTTTTCAAAGTTCATTTATTCATCCAGCATAGAAAAAAAAAATGGGAAAGAGATAGATATGTCTAACCATGCCCATTAAGTGGGAACTGTCTCAAATCATTTTTCCATTGTTGGGTTATGTCGTTTATTTCAGGCAAGGAAAGCATTACATGCTTTAAGGGGACTAGTCAAATTACAAGCACTTCTGAGGGGTCACCTTGTGAGGAAACAAACAACTAACACTTTGAAGCGCATGCATGCTTTGATTGCAATCCAAGTTAGAGCTCGGGTTCAGAGGATCCAATTGGCAGCCGCAGAGGAAGCACGACTAGCTGTTAAAACTCAATCATCATTTCATAAGGGATTCGTTCCAGAAACTGGAGCTAGAGCAATGCATAGAGACAGGGTAAGCTTTTTTTTCTTTTACAATTCATGTTGTTTTTCCTAGAATTGACTTGAAATGGAAAATGATATGATTTTTTTTGGTTTTTTTTCTTATTTATGATTCCTCTTGTTCCACCCAATTAGGCTTGATAGTGATAGAGAACTATTTTTCCTTGTTTTAGCAGAGTTTTTCAATAGCCAGATCAAAAAGACCCATAAGTCTCATAGCCATGGTCTTCTGTTTTCCTTCATTTTCTAATTAACCAAACATGAGACAAGGGTCTTGTATGTCAAGGCTCCTGTTGCCTCCATTTTATCAACCATTTGAATTATTCATCTGTCTAACATTCATGACTTGTTTATGCAGAACAAAGTGGATATAAATCCCAACGAAACACGTTTAGTATCAAAATGCTCAAGTGGTTATCTGAATCCTTCTCAAATGGAAAAGATAGATGCAACAATCAATTATTCTGGACATCTTTCAGTCTCAAAGCGACATCAGTACGAGGAATATAGCTTCAGCACAGCAGAAAAGCAAAGAAGATCCTTGTCCATCCATCAACAGCCTAATTATCCAAACCTTGCTTGTAGTGACCGCTATTCATATTTACCAAGTTACATGGCTAACACAGAATCTTCAAAGGCTAAAGATAGGTCGCAGAGTGAACCAAAGCAAAGACCCAAATGGAACAACATGAAGCAGAAAACAAAACATACAGAGACAATGGATGCTATGGATATCTCCATGGCTGATCAAGTTCTGAAACGTTCAAATTCACAGTTCAGGTTAATCAATGGTCTTGATAACCAGGATCCCTGGTTCGTCAAGTTTTGTAGAACTCAAAGAACCATAAATGACAATAACTGCGATTCCATGAGCACAGCAACTAGTCATTCCAACTACTGTGAATCTCTTGCTGCATATGAGGTAAGAATCTGTGTAGCTTTACTGCACTGTGCTAAGCTTTGCACTGCCTTTCAAATGGTTTTCTAATTATATTTCCTTTATGCTGTTGCAGCCCTATGTGAAAATGTACTAGTTTTGAGAATCTACAGAATGGACAAATGGGCAAAGGCACAAGAAAAAATATGATGGCCTGGATTACTTGTTTCTTTTTGTACAATGTTCAATTGCCGGGCTATAATTATAGAAACATTTGAAATTCTGGAACTGTTTCTTTTTTCTTTTCTTTTTTTCTCTGATCATCATAAAATTCTTTCTTTTAATTGTTTATATATTAAGGTAAAAATAACCTTACAAAAACTATGGTCTGATTTAGAAATGTTGCCAGATTATAACTGTTGAAATGAAATGAAACTAATTAAGGTGTATGTTTACGATCTGACCCATAATGAAATAACCCATGAGGAATTTTCTGATGATAAAAAGCTTTAGGAATTAAAAACTTATTTTTCCAAGGGTCCCATCTATGGAAACAGTTTTGTCAGAAAGTAAGTTGAATAGGAGAGCAAAAAGAAGCAAGTTGAATGAGCATTGAACACATACACATGCTAAGTAGTCCTTTTAGAAGACATACCATAAGAACCAAATCAAGCTATTACATATACATATACATATATATATATATATGTATATGTATATATATAATCAACTAATGAAAGCAGACATAAAAGAAAAAGAAAAAAAAAGTACATGATGTTTACCACACAACTTTGCTTTGTATGCAAGGCCACAGCTTCTTCTATTACAGATAGGGTCTTCAAAGTCACACATGCTCCCCCAAATACAAACCAAAATCTGAACTCAATTTTTTATATTGATTTTTAAATTCAAAACTTGGGGTACATACAAAGAATTACGAATTGATACTTTTAGATTTATTTCCTCGTCCGGAATCTACACTTGCTGAATTTGTTTAAATAGATAAAGTTTAGTTTTTACAATAAATGAATGTCTCATTAAAAGAAAATAAAATATATATGAGCTAATTAAACTATTTGATCATTCAGCCACCCTGAAAAGGATTAGTTATATGATATACATAACTATTCTCACTTAAACTGCTTCAAAAATGTTATAGAGAAGGGAAATTAGAACAAGAGAGTAAAAAACATCACTAGTGAGATTAGCCACTGTTTAAGCAAATACAAAACTGCAAAAGTTAGACCAAAGATGCAACATCTAGGAAATTTCTAACTCAACTCACTTGTCAAACTAAGAATTTGAATCCGTGATAGACAATAAGTCAATAACCTAGAACATAGAGTCTAAGGTGCCTAATTTCCAAATAAATCTAGAAAAGAAAAACATTTAAAAAAGAAAAAAAACTGACTATAAACTGTTGCAGATACAATCATACAAGTATGATACATGTGGTAGTTAATTCATGGGTATCACTCATCCTGCTTGGTTGTATTCTCCTTGAAGCTCTTGGTTAACCAAATAGCAGTTTCCCTGGGAGAGACTTTCCCTGGACCGAAGGGCTTCAACAATACCCCGAGCTCGTCATACCTTTCCTGTTGAAGCAATCTTGCACTAAATTCTAGCAAACCCTCCAAAGCTTCAGCCCTTTGCTGGACCGACGAGGTGTCAAAGCGGTGGCGAGTGTCAGAAGAGGTCCGGCTTGATGCTCCTGCAGTTGCATTTTGATCAGAGCATTCAGCACTTCCATTTTCTCCATTCACATTAAACATGCTTGTTTGAATCCCCTGCCATGCATCTGGAAAACTGAACTTGCCAGAGGCTTTATCACATATCTGAACTGTACACTTGTCTTTTGTGATTGAACGGTCACCATATTGTGGGGAGCCATTTGAGCCTTGTGCAGAGGTTGATGAAGTTCTACGAACAGGCAAGAACTGTTCTTCATATGAGGCTAAAGGAAATTCAGCAATCCTGTCAATTCGAGGAGAGTTCACAGAAACGTCAGGGGACTTCATACAGTGAAGGATGTCAACATTAGGCCCACAAGGAGATTGTTGAATTGCAATTCCTGTTGCCAATGGCAATGATGCTCGCCGAGTTGAAGGGACAGACTTTTCCGGAGTACATGAAACAGGAAGCTGAAAAGAAGAAACAAAGATAAAACAATTAAAAAAAAACTCGTATCTCATATGACTAGCAAAAACTGTCATCCAATAGTTCCAACAGTTTTGCATAGTATCAGTTACCCATCAAGTAGTTATTATGCCATCTGTGCCTGTTTTATATGAAAACTTGTGCATTAATCAACCATCTTGTGCATGTGGAGAAAGAGTCTTCCATTTGGTCTTACCGATACACGTTTCTTTAGGGGTTCTGTCCATTTTCTGGGAGTGGCAGAAGCTATTACTGGAGAGGGTCTTGAAGTTTTGGAAGCAATTTGCTTCTTACGAGTGGCTACACCCTTGTGAGTCTCACCAATAGATAGTCCTGCTAACCTTCTATTAAGATAATCTGGAGTATCATGTATTTCTATGGTAGAACACAGAGAATCCTGTTCACCTCCAGATATACTTGGATTCAAAGTCCTATCATTGGTAAATGAATGCCTCTTCTCTGGGTAAGTGGAAACAGCTTCTGAAAATCTAGTTTTCTTGATGTAATCAGATTCAAGCCACTGCACTCCTAAACTATCACGTCTAGGGCCATTGAGTTTGAGATGAATCTTAATAACACATGGCTGAAGGAGAGGGTGACCAAGCAACTCTGCAGCCTGCACAACAGATGCACTTCATAAATAAAAATACTCCTAATGTATCTGAGTTTAATGTAGGCTAAATTAGAATTTTACGTACACTTGGCCTAAGTTCAGGGTTTTTCCGCAGCATGCTCTTAACAAGACCACGACTGAAATAGAAATTAGATCACAAATATCCACTGATTAAAATTCATTTAAATAATTATGTATGCAAGTTAAATCTTGAAATATGTCTTATAAGCAACGGGTGGTTGATGAATTATTGTTATTTTACTTTCTTTTCTTTTAGGCTCTTTTTTTTTTTTGATGATTTCTTATTCTCTCCTTTACCTTTTGTATTGATTTCCTATCAATGAAAGGTTGTTTCTTATCAAAAAAATTATATAGATCTCAACAGTCTAGCAATCATAGATAGCTTTTCGGTTGTTTGTCACTCGTGGTGATTCTCATTTTTATAAATCTTTTACCCATAGAGGGCTATATGTACTGTAAAAGGACTTACAATGCACCAGAGTACTTTGTTGGAAGGGGCGCCACTATGGACTTGTTAATTTTGTTGATCAGTGCTTGAATATCCTGCACAAGAAATAAATTTATATTTCACATGTAAAGTGCCGTAACGCAAAGTGTTGAATAGAGGTGAGCTGTGTTCATATGTATCTGTGGGTCATAGCATAATACACAGTAAATAAACTTGGCCTTTCAGCTACAATAAATATGGATCACCCACATTCAGATTAAACCACATCTCAATGTAAGCTAAGGAGATATTCAATTAAATAATCACATACATAGATACACAATTGGGATGCATTTTAGAGCCCTTGCACTTTCTTTGAAGAGGCAAACAAAAAAGATGTCATGTAACAATATGTCTATATCTGGAAAAATTAGAGGTCCAATAACTTACAAATGCTTTAAATGCGGGCTTATGAGAAGTCATTTCATATATACAGCATCCTGGATAAGAAATCAATTACATATTCAAGCTACAGAACTGAAAAGTTGGTCAGCCAAGTAAAAGTAACTTTCAGGGATCAGAGGTAAACACAAAGCTTACCCAAAGACCAAATATCTGATTTTGAACCATAAGGTATATCAGCAAGAAGCTCAGGACACATATAGCTGGGTGTTCCCACAACCTGAAGTACAAATTCAGAAAAAAGGATATGCATGTGAAATCATCTGTATAATTTAGAAGGTAAACAAACTTATTTATATGATACTACTTACCGATGAAGCAAGATCATCGGAGGTCAACATTTTGGCAAGTCCAAAATCACCTGCTCCGTTAGTGATCAATTGGCGTTAGCAAATTATTATTCCCTTCAAAAGAAAATTTAAAAAATTGCAGGATCACTTACCGAGACGTATATCTTGATTTTTTGTCAAGAATATATTTGAACACTGAAGAAGCCATGGAATGCCATTAGTATATAAGAGATTGTGAACAAAGATGCGATGCTACAGAAAATAGATAAAGAGATTTACTAACCTTGACATCACGATGAAGAATATGATTAATATGCAAGTAGTCAAGTGCCATGAGAAGTTGAACAAGCCACTTACAGAGCTTCTGAAAACAGGAACAATAGTCAGCTGCAAAGGAGCCTCAGAGTCTTACGTAGTAAATACAATAAAACTAAATGCTGAGCAACAGATATGGTACAAACAAAATTTTTATATAAGAAAAGAAAACATAACAAACCTCTTCTGAGAAAAGAATGCCATTAGCCTTTTTTATTGCTTCTGCCCTGCACCATAAGAAAAAGTTTGCAGAAACAACCAGGATTAAGGAAGGCATCAAGTTAGATGAACCGATCAATTTAAAACCTTAAAGTCAGCAAGCACACAAAAGAAAAACTTACATGTCTCCTCCTTCACAATAACCAATAACAATGCATACATAGCAACCCTGAGTACAAGGGACCAATATGAACCATATTAGCCCATAGCAAACATATGCAACATAATAAAATATCTTATATGAATAGATATCAAGAATTTAAGATGATGCTTTGTCTATGTAGAAACCTATAATACAAGAGATAATGCTTTCCTATCATTCAATAAATATAAAAATAAATATCCACATAAGCAATAACAAATTGCAACAAAATCGAGACTAAAATCATATGTGTTCATTGAGATAAGTTAAAACCAAAAATTAGCTATGACTCCATGAAAATTGAAATAAAAAGATATCACTAGAGATTAATGTAAGACAAAATTACAGGAATACCATACCTTCTCCACCCAAGAATCTTTGTACTCCACTATGAATGGATTCCGAAATTTAGAAACGAGCTCCATCTATACAAATCAAGAAAATGGTTAATATGTAAATATTCTAACGTCTTACAAATTTAAAATTTAATTCCATAAAAAAGGTTTAAGATATAGAACATTAGCTTAAATTGCATTTAATTAAAGTTTCTTGAACAACTAGCTTAAATTGCTCTTAATTAAAATCTAATTCAACCATTTTTTTTTCTTTTTGGTTTACTTCTTCTTTTCCACTCTTTTATCTTTTTAAATCCAATTAACCTTCAAGCCTACAGCATATTCAGACATTCTTTCCATAAAGTGCTTTGGAAAATATTAGTCCTCATGAACCACAAACAAACCAAAGAAACAACGTTACACAAGTACAGAACTAATCAAGATACGAATAAAGTATCTATTTGGTGTGTTAAGAAGGTAATTCCATCGTGGATTAAGAAATGCCAACCTCTTGGTGTGCTGATCTGCGTGACCTATCAGTCTGACGGGCAAGACGAATCTTTTTCAGCACATACCTTTTCAAAATCAAAAAACAATCTTCAAAATATGAATAAGAAGAACACAGAAAGAACAATGTAAAGTTCATTCTTACTTCTTCTTTTCATGCTTATGCCTGACAAGAAGAGCAGAACCAAAAGCTCCTTTTCCAATCTGCTCTAGTACTTCGTATTGCTCCATGAGATGAGTCTCAAATTCTTTTTTCTTCTTCTTCTTTTCTGGTTATAGATCATAAAGAGGTTCTAAATCCTAAAGACCTTTGCATATTTCCCATTTCCAATTCTTGGAATGTACATAACCATAAAAGAAATGGAGCAAACTAGTAACAAATGGAAGGTAAACTATCTCTAAAGTTACTCCTGTAGTCATGTTACTCAAGGCTTGCAATGCCCATATAAATACATTTCCTTTTTCTTGAGAAACAAACAAAGATACAAGAAAATACAGTTTTTACCACGATGAAGAAATACACACTTGAAGTCAAAGGAAAAAATGCTTGGAAAAAGTGGGAAAAAGGAAAACTTGCACGGTTTTAAAATGAATTTGATCTGAATAAGCCATTTGCTACATTACCACAGTCAAAAGCAAAAGCAAAGAAGAAAAATGAATTATTTTCTCTAACAACATTTTTTAGTACAAAAATGGTAAAAAGTTGTGGGAGGCACCAACAATTCATAGAGAAAGAGATTAAATTTACCAATTGAAACATTGAGGGAGAAAACGTAAAGGAAAAAAAAATACTGTAAAATTTGAAGTTCACACAGAACTCCACTACCAGCTCAAGTGAGTGCAAGCATCAGTTTTTCAGATCTCAGTTGGAATGAAAAAGACAAAAACCAAGACCTCAAGTCTGCTTTATTTCCTACATTTTCTCATTAAGAGGAAGCAGAAGGAGAAAAAGAAGAAGAGAGAGAGAGAGAGTAGCACAAAATTATTGACAGAAATATCTAACCAAGCTTCTCACTAGCCACTTATCAAAAATCCAAAAGGAAGAGAGAGGAAAAAAAAGAAGAAGAAGCAGAAAATGCATCATAAATAGCATATGTTCCACAGCCAAATTTATGATTTTTCTACAAATACATAACCATATAAATATACTGATTTGAGCATAGAAAAACCAAGAAATTGATCAAAACTATCCATAAAAAAATGCTCGAAATGCAAATGCAGCTTGACAAATCGAATAATAAGAAAGAAAAAGATCCATACAGAAATAGCTGCTCAGAAAAAAAAAATAGGGGGAGTAAAAAGAGACCATAATCTCTGAGAAAGAGAGAAGCGAAAAAATTAGGAAATGCACCTGAATGCAGAGAGATAAATTGGATCGAAGTTGGGAAAGAGATCAAAGTGAAAGCTGAAGAGACAGGAACGTCGGTGAAAGAGCTGCAAAACGACACCGTAGAGGAAGAAGCAGCAGCAGAAGCAGCAAACGAGGAAGTTGCAGTAGCTCTTTCGCCATTGGGATTTTTACTCTCAGCAACTGACAAAATTATTTAGAGAGAGACAGAAAGAGCCGGAAGAGAGAGAGAGTCCATTACAATATATATATATATATATATTTGAGAGAGATGAAGAAAAAGATACAACTGTGCGTTTTGATTAAAAAGAAAGATTATAATTTAAACATGGATTTTCATTTTATTGAGTCAAAATGAGAATCATGGTGTCTCTGAGAAGTTGATGCGTTCTGAAAAGGAGAGAAGTGAGAGTGCTGACTGAACTCAAAAGATTAAAAAAAAAAAAAAAAACACGAACCGAGACTGGGAAGATGGGTAAGTATGTCCCTGTAATTTTGTCAGCTTTCTTGTCCTTTTCTTTATCAAACAATTTTATTTTATTTTTACTTTTAACAATTATTTATTTACTTCTTATTGCATCATTGACTCATGGTGTTTCTTGATTTAATAATTCACTAAATTATAATTTTACACTTCCCACCGAAATAAATACTTGAAATATTATATATTATAACTCATTCTCGTTTAGTTTATTAACAAAGTGAAAACTGATTTTCCAGCTACAAGAAAAGACAAGAGAAATTGAATTATTTATATGGGGCATTTGTTTAACTAAATATTTAACTTTCAATATTACTATTTCGCCCTGTATTTCTTTTATAAAATCAAAAATTTAAATAAAAAATAAATTCCAGGAAAAAGATTAAAAAAATATTATCAGATGAGAAAAAAAACAAAAAAAAAACTTATAATTAATATTTAAACTTTTATTAATTTTGTAATTGTTTAAGGGCAATGGAAAGTGAGAAGAATTGACTGGAGGAAGCGAAACATTGTGGACCCCACACCTTCTCGCATTCCCCACTGGATCTGAACAAGCTCTTCTCAATCACGAGGCCTATTATCCGGCGCTTTTTGCTTCACTCGAAATGACTTAATTAACCCTTTAGTTTCTCAAAATACCCTATCGCATGCTTTGAGTGAGTCTGTTTGGGAAGTAACTTGTACGGATTAAAGGCTTGCCTACGCCAGATTCGGGGAATCCTCATTCCAGATTTATGTTGGTGGGTATTTTTTTCCCCAAATTTTCACACATTTATTGGATATTAAACAATTTGTCTTTTAAAATAAAATTTTATTACAAACATACCTTCCAATGACAAAAATTTCTTCTATTAAATTTATTTTCAAAAAATAAATTTTACTGAATAAATAATTACTTGCGATGATATATCAAATACATACATAATTTTGATGACAAAAACAACTAATTCTTTCTTTTTTGAATATTTTTATTATAATTCACTCGTAATCTTAACTTCTTTACTTTATAAATTAATTAAGTCCAAATAAAACATTTAGAGCTGTTCAATAAAATAAATATATACAAAATTAGTGATAATGTTCATACTCTTCAATATGTCAAGAAACATATTCGGAAAATCCAAATAATATAAAAAATACTATACGGCTGTCACATTATATGAGATATTTATTAGAGTGGTTTTCGTGACAAAGTGCTTGTTTAAATTGCAATTAGGAGATTCACCCAAAAAAGATTAATTGCATTTAGGAGGACGCGTTTTTTCGGTGCATCAGCTTGCAAAGTTGCAATGCACCTGCACATCAATTTCATTTTCCACCGCCCGTACTAAGTCAATTGTTTAATAGCTTACCTACTAATTTTTTTTTTTTTTTGACGAA
>QANX01007200.1:15916-128636 GCA_003254975.1 Ochetophila trinervis | reverse complement strand
AAATTTTTAATAAATATTCAATTATAAATAATTCGTAATACAATATCCTTCGTAACAAAGATGTAAATAAGTTTTTCTTGGTACTCTTCAGACCAAGAAATATCAGTTGAGGACTAAATCAGTAAATTAGTCCTATCCTATATTTTTCCCGCTTGCCAAATAGGATAGTATTCCGTTGCATGGATGAGCAGCTTACTTGGTTTCTAATTTCAAGTTAGCGTGAAAGGGCTGAGCGTATGCATATTTGACACAAAAGCATCAGTATTTTTTATTTTAATCTCTCTGTAAAACTATTAATAATATATTTTTAAATGTAGCAGTAAATCTATTAATAATATATTAGGATAAATGTAATTTAATACTTTGTAATTTTATAAATTTTAATNAATGTAATTTAATACTTTGTAATTTTATAAATTTGTATATTAAGATTTCAAGTTTCAAATATTATACATTAAGTCTCTAATTTATATTTTATGTTACATTAGACTTTCAAGTTTCAAGTGTATCGCATTAAGCCTTCAATTTATATTATATGTCACATTATGCCTTCAAATTTCAAATGTAACACATTAAGCTTATAATTTACATTTTTTTGTCAATTTTCAAAAATATAAATAAAAAATCATCTAGTTTTATTTTCATCTAAAACTTTTTATTTCATTCTAAATTGCTAAAAATAAAAAAATTATCATGAATTTTTTTATTCTATATTTTTCATCATGATAATTTTTTATCCTAAATTTTTAACAAAATTATCATAAAAATTTATTTAATCTTATATTTTTTCATCATAAAATTTTCTTTTATTTTAGGGTGAATAATTTTTTTTGGAGGAATAAAAAATAATTTTTTAAATATTTTAGAAAATTGGTAAAAGAAATTTTTTTAAGGGTTATTATACTGTATTTAACAGATTCTGTTAAATTTAATTTAATTCGACTAAATTGTAATTTTTTACAAATTAAAAAGTATTAAATGATAAAATTAATTGTAGTGCTTTTTATTTAAAAATAAATAAAAAATTTAGAAGGTTTTTAAAGTATATTAATTATTTATTGTGATATAAAATATAAATTGAAAGATTAATGTGATACACTTGAAATTTGAAGGCCTAATGTGACATAAAATGTAAATTGAAGGCTTAATGTGATATAATTGAATCTTGAAGGTCTAATGTGGCATAAAATGTAAATTTGAGACTTAATTTGATACATTTGAAATTTGAAGGCCTAATATGTAAGTTTAACAACTACAAAGTACTAAAGTACATTTATCCCTAATATACTTTTATACTTTGAATTCAATAAATCTGAATAAAAAAAATTATTTTAAAAATTTAAAATATATCATAATTTATGTAAAATAACCAAAATTTCAAAGGCAATTAGTAAAATTTTGAAGTTTTTTTTTTCGTATGAATAAAATTTTGTAGTTAAACGCACTAAATTTTGAAGTATTTCACCCAACCATCTGCATCAAAATTCAAAAGTCAGATTATCAAAAAAAATTAAAAAATCAAAAGTTAGTTATTATTTATAATTTGGTAAAAGTCACTGATCATTATTCATCCAAAAAACAAAATAAACAGTCAAAATGGAGATTCACTCAAGTGAAACCCCTTTAAATGAACTCTTTTGAAACCCTTTTCTATGGATGACACATGGAAAAAAGTTTTTTAAAAAGAAAAAAAAAACGGTGAAACCGGTTGCAAAAGGGAAAAAATGGGTGGAAATATTGATTTGGGCAAGAAAGGGAATGGATGCCACATGTCAATTTTAAAATTATATTATATGGAAAAAATTACACAGTATAGAAAAAAGTTATATGTTTTGGACAAAATTACGTATTATGAAATAAATTACCAAATATAGACCAAAAATTACTAAGTATGGAACAAAGTTACGTATTTTGAAAAATATTACACCGAAAGACAAAATTACTGAATATGAGAAAAAATTATTAAGTATGGAAGAAAGTTATGGATTTTATAAAATATTACACCGTAAGACAAAATTACTGAATATAAAAAAAAAAATTACTAAGTATGGAAGAAAGTTACGGATTTTGAAAAATATTACACCGTAAGACAAAATTATCAAATATGGACTAACAATTACTAAATATGGAACAAAATTACGTATTTTGAAAAATATTACACCGAAAGACAAAATTACTAAATATGGGAAAGAATTACTAAATATGAAATAAAGTTATGTTTTTTGAAAAATATTACACCATAAGACAAAATTATCAAATATGGACCAAAAATTACTAAGTATGGAACAAAGTTACGTTTTTTGAAAACTATTACACCGTAAGACAAAATTACTGAATATGGGAAAAAATTACTAAGTATATAAGAAAGTTACGTATTTTGAAAAATATTACACCGTAACACAAAATAATCAAATATGTGAAAAATTTATAATAATTACTAGGCGGGAAGGCAGATGCTAGTCTAGGCACTTGTCTATTTGAATGAGGTTTTTCTCTTTTTGGGGCATGAGGAGCAGAGGGGCAGAGGTCCCCACGCAAAGGCAACGCCTGGCATTTGAATTTTTTTTACGGTTTAGGTGATAAGGGGCAGAGGGACCCAGGCAGTAGGCCAGGCTCAAGGCCAGACGCTTGTCATGGCAAAAAAAAAATTTTTCCCCAATGCTTTTTTCCAACTCTGCTTTCCAAAAAAAATAAAAATAAAAATTATGTTTTATAAGTGAATGAACATAAAAATAGACAATGTTCCATAAGTAGATAGTGAACATTTCCCATACAAATGTTTAAACATTTAAAGATATAACTCTAAATTGTAAATCAATAATAAATTTTGTTTTAAATTTGTCTACCAAATGATTTGGCATATAATACGTACAGTTTTAAATTGAGTGGTTAATTATTTTTATGCACTTATTTAGGAAGTTTAAAGAGTTTATTTCCATAAGTTTTCTTTGCAAATATCTAAATAATACATGGTCTTGTTATAGTTTAAATGATTTAATAAAAATAAGTTTTCACTCGAAGTTAAAACTGCAACTATATTTCTAAATATTTTTATCACTATTATGTAATCTCCTTCAATGTATTGATTTTATTTATTGAACGTCTTGAGCAATACTTAACTTGTACAATTTTGTATATTGCATATTTGATTTCTCAAAAAAAAAAAATATATATATATATATGTGGGATATGACTTTTTTACGAACCAACTACCACCAGCAATGTTAGTTACCCATGTAACATTTGGATATGAAATCAAGCCATCAAGGGTGGTATCTCCCTACTTCTAACAACTATTATACTTATTGCTGTTACAACATACGTGTTTAACAAAATAAGAACTTTAGTTGGAATAAATAACTAAAAAAAGCAATTGCTAAGGTAAAACCCAATACTGAAGTTCGTTAATAGCATAGTAACATTAAAGTTGATTAGCATAAGTTTTTTTGCAAAATAAAACTCGTTAACACCATAGTAATATAAAACCCGTTTTATATATAATAGAAGTAAAAATATTATATTTGCATAAGTTTTTTTGCAAAATATGAAAATCTAATAATATATATGTTATTAAAGTTTAAAAAATTTCATGAAAATATATATTCATGAAAATTTAAAACTGCAACAACATTTATATTTAAAATTTTAGCACTATACGTTATTGAAATTGTTTAGTGATACTCAGTCATTTATTTCATTCTCTTTATGTTTTTACTAATTAGCATATGGTCTCCCCTTTAAGTATTTTCATTTTTTCTCCATTGTTTAATTTTGTCCAAGTTTTCAAGTATGGTGTTTGCTTTCTTGGCCCTCATGGAAGAGCCATTTTATTTTTTTAAAATATGCATATTTTTTTACTGCTGCTAATGTGTATCGGTTAGCAATGTTAAACTAATAGAAATTATATTAGCAATAAATATTTGCACACAAAATGAAGCACTTTTGAAAAAAATCATATTCATCATACTTATTCTCCATAAAAAAGTCATATCTTATAAAATTCACAAGTTTCATAATTTCTCCTATGTTATAATAAAATTTACTATTGCAAAAAGTTGTTGACAGCAGCTACAAAATTCATGGAGCAAATGCACCCTACTAGATTATTTTTCACCCTGTATATAAAGCCCACTTAAACAAGGAATACACCCAAACCCAATTCTAAAATAATAATAATAAAATCACTCAACAATCACTCAAAAAATTAACAATATAAATTTAATATTGAAGAAAAATAAATCAATTGCTTTCTTGTCCCAAATTAAACTAATTCAGTTTGTATAGACAAAACTATCTTTGAACTCATATACTAGTCAAGGCCATAGCAAGTAAGAAACTTTGATAGGGTATCCCTTCAGCTTGTGGGGCACAATTCCAAGATCATTAAAAGTCAAAGCTGCAAATCCCACACTAAATCAAAGTAGGAAAATAGAAAAATAGCCAAATGTAGTATTATTTAAAGACTCTTCATCGCATAATACTGAATGAATTTTATTCACTTTTTTTTTTCTCACTTTTTAGTATATTCTTACTATATCCAAACCATAATAAAATTATAAACACACAATAATATCATAACTATTAAATCTGTATATAAAGTAAAGATAAATCTCATATTTAAGGTTCCAAGTGTAGTGCATAGTTAAGTATGTTTAAATCTTTGGTCAAGGGAGCTGTGTACATTCCACCAGAAGAAATTGTAATAACCCGCGCATCAAGAGCAGCTTTTTAGTTTTTGGTTTTTGTATTTGGTTTTTTCTTTTTACTTTATATAATGTTATATATAAAATCCATATTAAAAATTCAAAATTAAATTTTATAGACAAAATTCACTGGTGTATTAAATTATGAAATATTAACATTTAATACAAGAGAACTCCCTGCTTATTGCTTCCACTTTCTGGGTTAGCACAGTGATTCGGTGAGAAACATCCACAATAGATTGGCTATGCGAGGGAATTTTGACGGTTATGTCAATTGTTTGTGGTCGGGATGAATGGCCTCCAGCGGTTTTTGTCTCCTCAGGCTGAAAATTAAGAAAATGGAAATGAAAATTTAGGACAAAACCATAAAACAACCTAAAATAAATGAAAAATGGGCAAATATTAAACAGTTTGGTTAGGAGGCAGCATTTGACCTGCGCGTCTGTAAGTTTTTGCACCGCTTTATGCAACTTTTTGAATTTATGTTTCTGCTTCACCCCATGCACACGCTGCAGGTATGCTTCGCGAAACTATTTGTTTTCCAACCCATGTGATGTTCATGTAAAACAACTAACAAGACAAAGAAACAATCAAGAGTTATATAAGTAAATCTACAAAACAAAATTAATTTTACCCACAGTAGGCACCATAGGACTGGTTATAATTATCTTTGAATCCATGGACAACGTACCATGATGCTGTAGGAAATGTATGATTCGGAAAAACACAGAATCGAGGATCTTATCGTTTTTTAAACATATACCAATGCAACAAACAAAACACTGCATTTGGAAAAAAACAAGAGATTGAGGTAAATTATGAACAAATCCGACCAAAAACGAATATAACGGAATAAGAACATTTATGATTACTTTCATAACACTTGTACAATTTCCGAATAAAATTAGCTATATACAGTGTAGTTTAAATTCCAATCAAACCATCACAAGTTATCTACTAATAAAACAAAAATTTATTTAAAACATAAAAAGAACATTCATTTGACTTTAATTGCTGACAAATATTTAAAAAATGCATAAATTTAGTCAAATGGATTTGGAAACACACACAAGATGTTGTTGACAATAATTTTATTATATAAACAATTAGAAATGAACAAACACAAAGAAGATTCCATGTATAAAGAAACACACCCATCTACTTTTTGACTGTAAACGTCAAAATGACAAAGAGGACAAGAAGATGAAGCTGTTAATAAAATTTCAATATTTTCTATTAAAAAATCATAATATTCAACAATAAATCAACCTATAATATTCATCAAAAGCAAGCAAATCCAATATAATTCAAAACAAACAAAAATAACTTAAAACCTGTATTAATCAGTCCTGTGAATATTATTAATGAATTTTAATAACACTGGATCATAAAGAGCTAGCACTGTGAAGATTATTAATAACTTTATTCCTAATAATAAAAATAACTGCATGTTTGAAACTAAATGAAGGTTAATTTGCTTAATTGGTTCATGTAAAACATAAAAAGAACATATATAAATAAACAAAAATCAATAAAAGCTGCCATAAAAAAACGTGTTATACTCAAACAAAGAAGCTCATTTGAGAATTTCTCTCAAACTTAACAAAAGATATAAATCTAACCAAAGAATTTCAAATTATAGTAGCTTTACCGTAATTAATATTTCTCTGTCAAAATTAAATATATAAGAGTATAATTGTCCTTTTCATATAGGTCTTTGGGAGGGAAATAATCCCACCTCTGCAACCTATTAATTTGAGATTTTCTTATAGAAAGTTGATAGCTTGGACGTTTTTTTTGTTTATTTTTTTTCAAATGGTTTGTATTCAAAAACAAGAACAAAAATGACCATACTTGTGAAACTAAAATCAAACAAAAAACAATAAAGCCGCCATTAAAACGTGTTATACTTCCGGATAGAGAGAAATACCTTAAACCATTTCCAATATGAACACCACCAAATTTATATTGCATAAAAGAAAAAGAAAAATGTTGGACTTGTCTTATTTAGAACTAAAAACAACACAAGAGGTCGCCATATTTATTGAAGACTCGGCGAGAGGAAGAACACAGGGCAAAGGGAGAAAGAGGTCATAGTTGGAGGAGAAAAAGAGGGAGAGGTTGAAGCTTTGGTCATGGTCGGGGGAGAACAACGGCCGCCATCTATATTGAAGCACAATGGCTGTTGGATTTACTAAAGACTCGGCGGAAGGAAGAACACAGAAAAATAGAGGAAAATGCTATCATCTGGAAAGAAAAAGAGAGAGAAGCCGAAAATTTCAATATTGATTTATGAAATAATTTGAAAAACTGAAGTATCAAAGTGTAATTAAAAACAAATAATAAAATAAAGCTAAATTCATAAATGCTCAAAATACTATTTTTTTTTTTTTTTTTTTTTTTAAAATATTTCTACCGGCTTTGTGAATTACCGGTTCAAAATCAGCAGAAATTTCACGCTGAGACCCTGTTGGATTGCACTAGAGAATTTCCCGTCGAAATGAGCTTAATACACCCATTTATGGCAATAAAAAAATAAAAAAATAAAGAAAGAAATAAAGAAAAAAAGAAAAAACCAAGTCGATACACTGACAGGGTGGGGTCAGAGAGTTTTGTTTAGTGGATAGTGAATGAATTCACTGAATTGATTGGGTTGGGTTTCCAAGGCTGATGAGGAAGTGGACAAAATGAATTCCATCAGAGTCAGAGTAGCCCCCAGTTTCCATCATCAGCAAATTCAAACCATTAAATATCTGTTATTACTTTTGTTTTTTAGCTGAGAAAACGAAATTGGTGTTTTAGGACAAAGACATTACATTAATGGACACATATACAGGGTGTTTACGAGGCTAAATATATAAAGTTTTACTATTTGTTATTAATTTTTTTTAAATAAATGCATTTTAATATTTAATTTTTTCATATAGATATAAAAGTCAAATTTTTATAATTAATTTAAATAAATAATATTTTTACATTTATAAATATTTTATTAAAGTTAAATTTAACGTTAATTTACCATTTTAATATTTTCTAATTTTTTAAAAATATTTTAAAAAAAGAATAAATTATTCTATTTAAATTTTTTATTTTATCTTAAATTATATAAAAAATTATTTTATCATAAAATTCTATTTACTCAATATATTTTTTCCATTCCAAAAACTTTTTTATCCAAAAATATATTTTCGTCTAAAAATTTTTCTTCTAAATTTTTTTAATCTAATTTTTTTAATTAAATTGCTAAAAAATATTATTTTTTATGAAAATTATTTAATCCTATATTCTTTTTCATAATTTTTTTCCATTCTATATATTTTTTTATCTAAATTTTTTACTCTAAATTGCTAAATTCTATTTTATTATGAAATATTTTTTTACCATCAAATTTTTATTCTCATCCTAAAAAAAATTATTTAATTTTTCTTTTGCATATTTTTTCATCTAAACTTTTTTTCGATTAAAAATTTCATGATAGGAAGAAACAAATTTTCATAATAATTATATCCTTTTAGCAATTTTATAATGAAAAAAAATAGATTAAAAAATTTACGATTAAATATATTTTTATAATAAAAAACATATAGGATTAAACAAATTTATAATATATTATAATTGTTCATAAATTTAAGATATAATAAAAAATTTAGATGAAAAAATTAAATAAAATTTATTATTAATATTTAAAATAGTTGGTAAGAAAAATTATAACGTATTAAATATATTAAATAATAAAATCTATTATATTTAATTTCAATTGAATTAAAGTGAAATTTTTATAAATATTAATATATTAATTGCTTGAATTCATTATGATGATTTTTATATAAACAATTTAAATATTAAAAAATATTAAAATAAATTTAACTTTATTTCATATTAAAAATAAATTTTTAATAATAATTATTTAAAATATCAGATAGTATACTAATAGTTTATTACTAGTTATGTGACTAATAATATTTTACAACTTAATTCATATGCATCCAAACTTCCAACTAACCATATCATTTTTTTATGATAAAAAATCTAATCATTTCTTTTTGGAAATAATATAATCATCTTTATACAAACAGCATGAGCTGTTGTTTCCACGTGCTATCTTCACATAAATCTTTCACGGCAAAATTTTAATTATTTGCAATTGTATATATTAGTAGATTTTGTTCACTAGCAAATGATTCAAAATACATTTTTTAACTTTTTAAATTTTGAATTTGATCAAATATTGATGATTTTTTTAATAAATTTGTTCAGAGATTAAATTATTTAAATTTTAAATTTAATCCAATTTGGATGAAATTCTTATTCCTTTTTAATTTATAAGAATATATTATAATTACTGAAGTAATATATATTAAAAAACTATTATTTATTCCACGTGAATATGTAATGGAGTATGGCATGCTTTAGGTATTACTGTACATACGCTTGCAGGATATTGGATCACAATTAATATCTGCACCCCTTACACCATCACGTGGTCAGAGTTTAAACAACATTATTGTCAACTCTGTTACGGAGCTGATATTAAACTCGTGTTAATTTTTTTTATGTTTGTCAGTAATAAATAATTATATGTGAACGTAATTTAAGATTTTTTTGCAGAGTTTCCCAAAAATTTAGTTTTTAAAATTTAAAATTATTTTATTTTTAAAGTATTTAAATAATTTTTAATTATTTTATATTTTAAAAAGTATTTTAATCAAAATTAAAAAAAAACAGTTACTTTTTAAAATAGAAAAGAAAAAAAAGCAAAACCTATCTGAAACAGAGTTAAATACATTACAGCTAAAAAATTACTTTAGATAATTATACCTGTTTAGGTTTTAGATGAAAGTGGAAATACTCTATTCCCCATGGGAGTCGGGGGAAATTTTATGAGTCAACAACCGTGAGCTTAGGGAATTACCATAAAGACCCGTAGTTATTACATAAGGACCTTTCTTTTTGGTAAAATAAAAATATGTATAGTATCTTAATTTTAGAAAGTATTTAGCTAATAAATCNTTTAGCCAATAAATCAATTCATATATTTTTTTAATTCGTAAAAATTTACAATAAAAGTCTATATTAATAAAAAAAAAAAATTATTCGTGCGTAACAATGAAAAAAAAAATTGAATTAAAATGAAACTACAAAAATTTAAATCACAGTTCCCGTACTCATAACACCTTCAAGTGCTGCAAGGACCATTCTTTGTTAATGGACAGGAGAAAAAGTATATTTAATGCCCGATATTTTTTGATATTTGCATGGTTCAGTTGCGCAACAATCTCAAAATAATACGAATTTACTGAAAAACCCAGCTCCACCCCTGATAGTAGACTGATTAAATTGAATTCTTTTTCCGACTAACATACAATTAGCACGCTAGCGTTCAAACAAAAACAAAAAGAAACACTAATACTATATAATATCAATCACAGAAAGAAATAATAAAAAAAGCCAAACTTGCCTTAACAGCTGTATGCTGATTATAAAAACTAAACTGGTTAGAGAGAGAAGCATATTAGACAGAGAATTAGGCAAAATTATGTTGGATTCCTTGAACTAAGGATTAATCAGGCAAACGCGTCATTCATTTTGAGATTGACAAAAAAAATTGAGATAGACATTTGCCCAAAAGTGACTCATTCTGTGGATTCCTCAAGTATAGGGTTTGGATAGGATCATACACGTATAAGTCGGTTAGCACTGTGACACATCTGGGCACATCCATTTTACTAGTAGTGTGCACTTTGCTAGCCCTCACAAAAGCGTGCTCATTGCTACTAAATTTTTTAGATTTTGAATAATGATAAAATATATATATATATATATATATTCCACTGAAAATGATAGCTTAGCAGGCATAAAATTGGTTTAGCTTTCACATTTATGGATTTAGAATTGAATTTCAAATTTCATGTTGTTTATACTCGTATCACTATAACATTATTAAAAAACATCTTTTTTAAGTAATATATATATGTATGTATATATATTATCATCGTAAAAGAATGTTTTAGCTTTGCGCTAAAGCAATTTGGATGGCTTACCTTTAACCTTGCCCAATTTGTCAGCTCCACTGCAAATAAACCATCCCCACCACCAAAATCAGTCTAGTTCCGTACCCCTCCGCATCCATACCAAACAAAAATATCACATCCAATGAAAATACGTTAGCAAAAGAAATGGTACGTAAACTTCACATCCAGAATCTCCCCAAAAGAGGAAAATATGCTTTCTATTTTTTAATATAATTTTTCATAATAAAAATTCCGAGAAAGTTAAAGTTAAATCCAAAATATTGAATCGGGGACGGATCGGAGAAACCTAGAAGGTGGAAATTCGCTGCAGTAATATTTTTGTTTGGTTATATAAGCATTTTTATCATCTACAATCTACATCCCCACCACCGTCCACACCAGTGCCACCACCACCAGCCCCCGTAAAAGAATGAAGGGACCAAAAGTTACAAATTACGACACTGCGTCTCAATAAAAAGAAAAAAAGAAAAAAAATGGATTTTAATCTGACAGCGACACAAGATAACAAAGTTTTTTTTTTACGCGTCATCCATGTCCTCATCACCGGACTTATAGTGATTTACTTTGGCCATTCCGCGAGCCACATTTGGCGCGTGCGACTCGTCCACCACGTTGGTCGCCGACGACATTTCCATTTGACAAACCCTAATCGCACCGACCAACCTCTCGGGTAACTCATCCTCTGTCTGCGCTTCCACCAGAAAACCCATGTCGATCGTCACGCTCGTCACGTATCCCAATGCGAGGTGCAAAATGGCGCTCGCGATCGCTGAGCTTCCGATATCAACGTCTATCTCGAAATAGTTTTGTCCTCTGTGGTAATTGCAAGTCAAGGCTTTCCCCAACAAGCAAGCTCCGTAATTTCCCACCGTCTTCTTCACAATCCACGGTCCCTTCACAATCCTATTAACAATTTTAAACCGTTGGTTCCTGAATGCATCGTCGCCGTTGATGAACCGGTGAAGGAGCGAGCCCGGTTGAACGGTGTCGTCCGTGCCAAAATAGAAAACAGCGCTATGATGGTCCTTACCAGGGACTTGAAGATTCACAGCGAAAACGAAGCTCTTGAGAGATTGGGCTTTTCGAAGCGCAGCAGAGACGCGGTTATCGGGGCGAGCGAGTACGTTGTCGAGTTTAGAACTGGATTTGAGCCAGTCCATGCCGACAGGCGAGAGTAAGTAATCGCCAGAAGGGGATTTCGTTCTTTTTGTGAGGTAGTTCTTCGCTCGGAGAAAGAAAAGGTCACCGGGCGGTGAGGCCCAGCCATTGATGCCGGTGTGGAGGTCGACGTGGCGTAGAGATCCACCGTTGATGGAGTCGGCCATCCAATCGACGGCCGTAGTGGCGGAGTTATTAGATCTGGAGCATCTTCCAGCAGCGTGTTCCTCTCCAGAACTCCGGTGCTTCTGCTTAGTTGGGCACATGGTTCTTATTCTCAGCTTTCCCCCTTTTTTTTTGGCTCTCTCAGTCTTAAAGACTGGTTGAGGATACATGGACGCTTATTAATTATTATGCTGCTGAGAGAGAGAGGAATAAAAAAGAAAGATGTGATGCCCCTGGGTTTCCTAGAAACTACGAGAGAGCCCTTTATTCCACTACAGCCTAGAATTACTAAAAAAACAAATTATGTGGGGATTTTTTTTTTTTTTTTTANTGCTTTGATAGGTTATTCTATTTGTTAAGTATAGTGGAACTTTGTATTTGTTAGGTGGGGTTTGGTGGAAAATTGGAACATAGGAATTAGCATGCTGGTTTATGAGCTCCCTCATATATTTTTATTATATATATGCAGCCATTTGAGGAATTAGAACACAAGAAGTTTAGTTGTTGTGCAAGTTTATATATATTTCTTTATGACATGCTAGAGGCCTCCTTTCTTTATGACATGGACTTTAAAATCGTTACTAATATGACAAGGTTTTTGTTTTTGTTTGGTTTTGTGTTTCTCATATTGCAGATATGCTTAGCATAGAAGGTGTCACCATGATTGAAGATGCATGCAAAATTGAGAAATTAGATTTTAGCTTGATATATAGGTTTTCTAAAAGTTTATGCCTCGGTTGAATGCCTTAGAGATGTTTAAATAAGCTGAAATTTAGTATATATGCATTACGATATGCTAACTTGGGAGCTGAGAAGTTAGAGTCTAAATGGAAGTTTGTATGAATATTTCTGGTCTATGAATATTTCTGGTGATTATGCTCGCTACTCGAGTGACTACTACTGTAAGCAGCGGTTCTCTGGCTTAAAGAGCTCTTGTTGTGTATGTCTTCTTTTGTAACTCACTTGATTTTTAAATCGAGATCTGCCTTTGTTCTTTAGTTTATTTGTTGATAGATTAAGCTACTGATATGATAATTCACTATTACTGTTGTTTGTATTTGATGCTTTGAATCTTTGGTATTTAGTTATATGGAGCTATGGCACCCATGGTTATTCTTTCTTTGTGTATTCATATATTGTTGAACTTGAGCTATTGATATGATGATTTAAAAATGGACGAGATCTGGTATTGATGACTTGTTTAATTTGTTATGCATAAATTTTTAATTTTTTGTTAGAATCTTATAGGTTAAATTTGGTAGTTTAATTTTGTTTATGTTATTGTTGAAATTTAATTATGTGGATTGAGTTTTTTCTTGATGGTTAAAGTATATGAGAAGTAGTAGATTGAGTGTTGGTTGAAAATATTTGTTTGGTAATTGGTTATCTGTGGAACTTAGTGTATTTGAAGGAAAGTTGAAACCATGTGGCAGCAATTGCTTTGAAGTGTTGGAAGCTTGAGCTTTAGTTTACTAAATTTTAGCAAAGCTATTTTGGCACTTGCTGGTTTTGGTGTTTTAGTTGAAATTACAGAACTTATTTTATTGTAAGGTTTATTGCTTTTGTTAGTAGACTTAACAAGCTTTCCACAGCCTTTTAAATAACTGAATTTGGTTAAGAATTGAAGGATTTATGTGCATTTGAAGTTGGACAAGAAAATTGTCCAGTTTTCTGGACATTGCAGATTACTTACTTAAAGTTTATGCCTCAGTTGAATGCCTCACAGATGTTAAAATAAGCTGAAATTTTGTATATATGCATTAGGACATGTTAACTTGGGAGCAAAAAAGTTAGAGTTTAAATGGAAGTTTGTATGAATATTTCTAGTGTATGGTTTGGCTTTTGGAAGTGAAATCGAGGTAAGGAAAAATATTTCCATATGCTTTAAATAGGTTGCAATTGTTTTCTTAGTTCTTGGTGATAAAGACATGCCTAAAAAAGTTTAGGAATTTATTTTTTTATCTTGGACTTCAACATTTAAAATATTTAAATGATTAGAACTTTTCCAATTACTTCCATTTGCTTGGAAACTGAATCTTACTCTAATGTTGGAAATTTATCTTAGCTCTTGACTGCTTTTAATGCTATATAATTATATGGATTCTCTATCTACTAATATGACCAGGTTTTTGTTTTGTGTTTCTCATATTGCAGATATGCTTAGCATGGAAAGTGTCACCAAGATTGAAGATGTATGGAAAATTGAGGCATTAGATTTTAGCTTGATTTATAGGTTTTAGATTATTTTAATATATGTATTTGAGAGTTGTTTGTATAGAAATTTTATATCTAATTTCAATGTTACTATTGTAAAACATTTGATTTTAGCTATTAATGCAATAATATAATAATTAATTTGTTTTTACATCTTGTAGTGTTACTTTAATATATTTATATATATATAAATGATTTACAAATGGATATTTAAATTTATATTTAGTATTATAAAAAATATATATATAGTCTGAAATATTTAGCTACAATTTTGCATGTAGCTAAAGCAATACAGTTATAAACATTCATTGTAGCTGAAAAATCCCTCATTAGCTACGAAAAAAGGCTTAACCATGGTTGAGTATGGTTTATTTACTGTTCATGATTAGCTACGCGTCCAAAAAATTTTGTAGCTGTAGAGAATTAATCACGCACCAATTGCTACGACGTACCCACGAACTTATTTTGTAGCTAAATAGGAAACAGCTACAAAAAAAGCGAATTTGCCACAAAAAACGCTTGTAGCAACTGATCACTTTTCTAGTAGTGGTAGGTAGCAGTTCTCTAGTATAAACTCATTCATGTTATGCCCATTATAAGTCACCCTCTGAGATAACTGATGCATAAATTTTTGGTTTTTCCAAATTAGAAAATAATGACTATACTTATAATCAGATGAAACCTATAGAGCTATGAATTAGAAAACCCACAAACAAATGGAAAATTAAGTAAATTCACCTCTAATTCTGAGTCAAGCTTTCACACTAAAGCTAATAAGATTGTGGTCTTACCAGATCTTGGAGGACCTAATAGCAAAATTGTCATATTAAAAAGAATGATCAATCTATATTCCACTACACCGTGAAGAATAAAAATATGTTTCTTTCTACTTGGAAAAATATGGAGATAATTGAAAAAGGCCTTCAGAGTCAATGGCCAGAGTACTATGTGAGAACAATAGTGGTATAATACATATTTCACATAAAAATGAAAGATTTATAAAATCGTGATGGTTTGAATGTGAATTATTATTTTTACCTCAAGTATGCTAATAGAGAAGTTGATGAAGGTAGGTAAAGCATTGCTTCCTACTAAGTTTCTGCTTGTACCTTTATACGCTCAAACTGCATTTCGAACTAGGGTCTTGACCAATTGAACTATTAGTCTTATAAACAAGCCTGCAAAAACTAAAGTTATTGAGCAATATGGAAAAACATCATATTAATCAGCCTGAGGAAGTAAAGAAAAACATTAAAATTGATATAATGGAGACACTACTGCAATTTATTAAATCAAAAGTTTGATCAAAGTTTGACAATACTAAGCCTTACCAAGCAAACAACCTTGAATACACAACCTTAGCCAATGCATAGATACTTACAACTGCAGAATTTACATCCAGCCATTTTGTGATTGTTTCATATCGAGTGACAATAACACGCTTACAAAGAGAATCTTCTACTACTTTCACAGTACCCCTGATCAAAACATATGAATCGAGAAAACTTATCATAGTACATGCAAACAATAATTTTATTTTTGGACCTTATATAACAATAATTTAAAGCAAACATTTGAACCATGATAGTAGAAAAAATATGAGAAACAAGACTGAATTTAATGGAAGGTAAAATACATTTACAAGAGAGGTAATATCTAGAAATAAATAGAGGAATGGAAAATAACAGAGGATCTTCTCACTACTGGAATCCACATCGAAAATTTTAATTTTAATCCAATCTGGTACAGACATAAAACAGTCAAAAAAAATTTCAATCTAGAAATAATGAAACTTTAAACAAAAAGTCAAGGCCAAAATGCTCAGCATGCATGGTCCTATTTCTTTCACTGAAGTAAATCATGGTGAATGATCTTTCAAGCAAATAATTCCTTATGGCAGCTCATGAGATACTCCCCAAAAAGTATTTCCACAAATTTACCAAAACAACTGGAGCAACCAAGACATGGAAATGGAAAGGAATCCAAGAAACAATTTTTATTTTTATTTTTTGATGTAGCTAAGAGGATCTTTTTAGATAAAGATTCTCATACTTCAATTATTATTTTGAACAGTCATTGCATTGTGAAATGCTTCAAGAACAAGGTTAAACTGCAAATCAGACAAAAACATGGTGCAATCAGCTATTTTTTTCACCCTAACGGTATTGGTCGATTGACTGATACAAGAAAATAAACATATTCACATTTAAATTATGTATCAAATAACTATGATAAAAGTGAAAAGGACAATGAGTCAAGGCCGTGATTTGGGGAACTTCAAAAGAAATGTCAGTTGGGGTAATTGTTGAAGTAAAAAAACTAAACCGCCATGTGTTGCTTAAATGTTAGTTGGTATGTGCAAAAGAAGAATATGAAGATGCTTTGGCACTGGTGTGGTACATGCCAAAGGTATTATGATGTTCACGTCAGATACTGAGAATAACAGATAAATTATGAGCTGTATGAAACTATGAGAAAAATTATTTGTGTACTTTAACCTCAGATTTTCAAGGTTTATATAGGGAGTTTATTGTATTGTTTATTGCTGCTGTTGGGAAAACTTGTTATAAGCATATCTTCAGTTATTATCTCGATTTCTCTCTAATTTTGTGTAAGATTCTTTATTTGAATTGGTTTGCGTTGATGATGATGTTTTTGAATTGATTATAGAGGATATTACTTTTTTGCTTTTACCAAACCGTATTCGTTGGTAATTTCTGAATAAAATTACAACACTTTGTTGAGTAAACTGTTTGTTATGTGTTTGCCTAAAGCTCTATGGTAAATTACCTATTCGGATCGATCTATGTCCTTACCTTTGTGTTTTACTCATTTTAACTCTGGCAACGTGTTAAGTGCCAGGTAACTATTATCGTGATGACCAGTCATGCATTATGATTTTACCTTAATAGTTAGCCTCTGCTCTGGAAAGGAAAGAATTTCCCTTGTAATAGTAGGTTTTCAAAGTGTTCCGCCTCCACTTTCTCCTTAACTCCTTGTTTTTTGTGACCCTAAAGCATATACACACGATTTGTTTTAGTCCTTTTGTTTTTGGTGTTCTCAACGTAGATCGTCGACTTCAATCTCGGCCATTCGATTCTACCTTATAAATAGGTAAAAGACTTTCGTTCATTCTAACTTTCTCAAGGTTTCAATCTCTCCACTTTTCATAATCTAAGTTCTTTTTCATAAAAACTTTTCATAGTTCCATTTTTCTGCTTCTTTCCTAGTAGGCACTAATTTTCAGTTTACTTTTTTCATAGTTCCATTTATTATTATATTATTAAATTACTATATTAAACAAATTTTTACTTGCTTACTTTGTTAATATTTTTTTGTAATAAATTAAATTATTATTATTTTGTTAGTATATAAAAAATAATTTTTTATAAATTTGATGCCGTAATTATAATCCCATATTTTTTTATATAATATATTATGCACATATTACTGAATTTTATAAATTTTCCATTTCTGTATTTTTTTACCATATTTTTATTGTATTTTTAATTAAAACAAATAATTTATACATATACATACTATAAATGTATTTTTATTGTTCCATATTTTAGTAACTATGATATTGATGTGTACGTGCATGAGCCATGAACCAACGTGCGGGGGCACTCTCTCTTCCTTGCCAACATGGGGGGTTCTTAAGGAGGACCTAATTCTTTAGGATTTATTGCAATTGTTATTTATTGGACCTATTATTTGGGGTTGTTAGATTATAGGAAGTGGTTTGTTATTTCACTGCATTATTGCTTCTGTTCTGTTATTTGGTTTCAGCATTATTTCTTAGAAGTCTAGTTAGTGACCTACGTGGTCCTATTGTTTTGGAGTTAGTTTCTTTATGGTAGTATATTTAGTTGTTGTTCTCCAATAAAAAGTTAAGCAATTACAATCTCAAAACTTACTTTCTCCTCTCTTCTTTAAAATTACACATCAATTTGGTATCAAAGCCAGAATAGTAATGGAGACCCAAGGCAAAAATAACGTGAAGTTGTGAAATGATGTGAGCGAAACTCTTTCCCGTCGTGAATCACACATCAACCAAGTTCATGACACCTTTCAACAAGTTCTCATGGAAATTCAATCCATGAAGGTGACGCATAGTCCGCGAACCACAGTACCTCTGGAAACCCCGTTTGCTACAGGGGAGTCTAGCACTACCCATCGAAACAGTAATCCCCTTCTTCTTAAGCTAGCATTTCCAAAGTTTGATGGTATTGACCCAAGTTGTTGGGTTTATAAGGCTGAGCAATTCTATAGCTACAATGGGATATCCACGATTCAACAGGTGTCGCTAGCCTCTTACCATGTAGAGGGTCTTGCCCTCCAATGGTTCTAGTGGTATACAAAATAAAGAGGCCCTGTGACTTGGACCGAGTTCACCAAGGCTCTTTTGGTTCATTTTGGTCCTACTGAGTTCGAGGATTTCTCTGAAGATTTCACAAGACTATGGCAAACGACCACGGTGGATGTTTATCAAAAGTCATTCGAGAAACTCTCACACCGTGTTGACAGCCTTCTCAAGACCTTCCTCATAGGATGTTTTGTGGCTAGGCTGAAAGACGAGATCCAACTCGATGTCAAAATGAAACAAGCGCAATCCCTAGCCAAAGTTATTGGGGTCTTACAATTGGTTGAGGAGCGTAACTCTCTTCAGCAATGAGTACTTTATTCTCGACAAATTACGGCCTACTCTAGCCCACTAACCAACTCGATACCAATGTTGAGAATTCTTAGAGCACCACATGCTCCTCCAAACCAACAATTACAAACTGGTTCATCTCCTTCGATTCAATGAATATCAAACCAGGAGACCCGAGAACATCACAAGAAAGGGCTTTGCTACTATTGTGACAAAAAACTCATTCTTGGTCACCAATGCACGCGACCTTAACTCTTCATCATGGAAGATGTTACGGAACTAGAATTGGGCAGAGTACCTCTAGTCACCGAAGATGAAGATGAGAACACGACCATTCCAGAAATATCATTTCATGCGATAGCCGGCGGCAATCATTCACAAACTCTCCATGTAACGGGACTAGTGCACAGAAAGCCTCTCACTGTCCTTATTGACAGTGGCAACACCCATAATTTCATTGATCAAGCCATTGTCAATCAGTTTGGATTGCTGATAGAAAAGAACCAAAAGCTACATGTTATGGTAGCTAACAAAGATAAGAACAATTGTGCCGGTTGATGTAAAGGACTCACTATGAACATTCAAGGATGCCCGATAACAGCTGATTATTATATTCTACCCGTTGCAGCATGTCCATTGGTGTTAGGCATGCTATGGTTGGCAACGTTGGGTCCCATTAAAGCCGATTATGCCCAGCTCACAATGTCTTTTGCAAAAGATGGGCTCTGACACGTGTTTAAAAGCCTCCAACAACCACCATTTGAATCCTAATCAAATAAGGAATTGCAAAGAGTTTTGGTGCCCATAGGATTCTTCATTCAGCTGCTTCCCAATATTTTCTTCACTTCAAGCTGCACCATATCCCACAGATTTGGGAAACTTGCCCAATATTTCCTCCACTCAAACCGCACCATATCCCACGGATTTGGGAAACTTGCTATCCAATTTTCATCAAGTATTTGAAAACCCCACAACTTTTCCTCCTTCAAAGAATCACGACCACTGTATACCTCTCTTACCCAATGCTAAACTCATTAATGTCCATCCCTATCAATATCCATACTATGAAAAGACAGAGATTGAACGGATGGTGCAAAAAATGTTGCAATCTGATCTAATATGCCCCAGTAACAGCCCTTTTTCATCATAGGTTCTTTTAGTCAAAAAAGCTTGTGGAAAATGGCATTTTTGCATAGACTACCGAGCCTTGAATGCTGTAATCATCAAAGATAAATACTTGATTCCAATCATTGACGAGTTACTTGACGAACTCCATGGAGCTCGATTTTTTTCCAAATTGGATATACGTTCAAGCAATCACCAAATTTAAGTTTGGGAGGAGGCTATTCTGAAATTGGTATTTCAAACTTATAAGGGACACTATAAGTTTGTTGTCATGCCTTTCGGTTTGACAAAAGTCCATGCCATCTTCCAAAGTCTAATGAATGATTTGTTCCGGCCGTACCTGCTTGTTTTCTTTTTGTCTTTTTCGATGATATTTTGGTGTACTCACGTACATGGGAAGACCACATGAAACACCTCCAAATTGTCCTCTCTATCTTGGTAGCCAACCATCTTTTTGCCAAGGAATCAAAGTGTGTTTTCGCTATCACCACTATGGAGTATCTCAGCCATATAGTTTCTCATGAAGGAGTTAGTGCATAACTAGAAAAAATATGTGCCGTCCAAGCTTGGCAGGAGCCTAACTCCGTCCGTTAGGTCCGATGATTCCTTAGGTTAGCAGGGTATTACAGGAAGTTCATAACTTCAGAATTATGGTCGAGCCCCTCAGCCAGCTTCTTTCTAACAGCGGGTTCCATTGGACCCCCAAGTCTAAAAAGGCGTTTCAGGATTTCAAAGACGCAATTAGCCAAGCTCCAATCCTTGGTCTTCCTAACTTCACTAGCCCATTTGTAGTCGAATCTGATGCAAGAAGAATAAGAATTGGGGTGGTGCTAATGCAGAATTGTCGGCCCATTGCTTATTACAGCGAAGCACTCAAAGGATCAGAACTTAATCTCTCAACATATAAGAAGGAAATGCTTGCAGTTGTCCAATCAATCCTGAAATGGCATCCATATCTCTTAAGTAAAACCTTTACTGTCCGCACCGATCAAAAAAGCCTCATATATATCTTGGAGCAGCACATCACGACCCCTGCACAGGCATGTTGGTTACCAAAACTCATGGGTTTTGATTACCACGTCGAATACAAGAAAGGATCGGAGAACACTGCTGCGGATTCCCTATCCTGCATCACCATTTCTTTCATCTCAGTTTCAAAACTGGAGGCTACTTGGTGGCAACAACTTCAATTGGAATGTCAGACTGATCCATATTATGCGTCTCTTGCTTCTTTTCCACGTGCGCTTCAATGGGATGGCATCTGGTTTCAAAATGGTAAAGTGCTTTTGAACCTAACGAAACGGCCCATTCCCATTCTCATGGCCGAATGTCATTCCACACCTGTGAGAGATCACTTCGGGTTCCATAAGACTCTTTCTCACCTTCGTAGAGACTTCCGTTGTCCTGGGATGCGGAACATTGTCAAAACCTTCATCCAAAAGTGTACGATTTGTCAACAGAATAAATATGATTCCATGTCTCCTGCTGGTTTACTCCAACCATTACCAGTCCCTGAGTGAATTTGGACCGATATTTCTACGGTCTTCATTAAGGGCTTACCACTTTTCCATGGGCATACCGTTATCATGGTTGTCATGGATCGGCTTTCTAAATTTACTCATTTCATCACTCTGTCTCACCCCCTTAGCGCTACCTTGGTGGCTACTGCTTTCATGAATCATATTGTGCGGCTTCATGGTGTTCCACAGATGATTGTCTCCGATTGTGACAAGGTATTTACAAGCAAATATTGGAAAAATCTCTTCCAACTTCTGGGGATCAAGCTTTGTATGAGCTCTAGCTATCACCCACAGTCCGACAGACAATCTGAAGTTCTTCAGTATCTCTAATGTTTTGCAAGTGGGCAACCTCGAAAATGGAAGAAGTAGTTACCATGGGCGAAGTATGCTTACAACACTAGTATTCATCCATCCACTGGTACCGCCACCCTCCATTCTCTCTTACGTTCCAAGTACAACACGTGTGGATGCGGTGGACTCCTTCTTGAGAGAACGAGACAAAGTCTGTCGTGATTTATGGGATCACCTTTTGCAAGCCCGTGATCCGATGAAAGCCGCCGTTGATCGACGTCGTCGAGATGTCAATTTTGCTATTGGCGATTAGGTATATCTAAAATTACAGCCTTACCGACAAAGTACGATTTAGTTTCGAACCTCTTAGAAACTTGCTCCGCAGTTCTTCGGGCCATATGAAATTCTGGAACATATTGGTTATGAAACTGCATTCCCAAACTCAGATCCATGACTTGTTTCACATTAGTTTGCTTCGTCAGCATTTTGGTTCCATTCCTGAAGCTTCGGCACTGGTGCCTCCTATAGCAGATGATGGCGTGTTCATACCCTAGCCTTTGGCTATTTTGGATCGGCAGGTTATTCAGAAAGGAAAGTATAGGCCACGAACAGAAGTCTTAGTTCACTGGCAAGGAGGTTCTAAGGAAGATGCCACTTGGGAAAATGCTTGGAGGTTCTCCAAAGCTTATCCAGATTTTAACCTTGCGGATAAGGTTCCTTTAGGGGGGAGAATTGATGTGTACGTGCATGAGCCATGCATCAACATGGGGGCACCCTTTATTCCTTGCCGACATGGGGGCCTCTTATGAAGGACATGATTCTTTAGGATTTATTGCAATTGATATTTATTGGACCTATTCTTTGGGGTTGTTAGATTATAGGAAGTGGTATGTTATTTTTACTGCATTATTGCTTAGAGCATTTACAATAATACTGTGGATTGCTCTATTTTTATTGCCACATCATAAATGTAAAAAGATTTAAAAAAAAAACTCACCAATGACTCTGTCTATTCTGTTAAACTGATGTGGCAAAAAATAAAATAGACACTGTCAAATAGACTGTCTGCTTTTTTTTTTAATCTTTTTTTAATTATTTTGGAATTTTAATTTTTGGGCCATATTTTTTTTTCCTCTTCTTGTTTGCGCTCAGATGAAAAAAAAATGCTTGGGGTCTCTATCGCCCCCTCCTCCGCCGTTAGCGCTCCGGCCTCCATTGATGGGTTCCCTTTACAATCAGAAGTCTTGGTCGCTAGATGCATTTTGATAGGAGGCTTGGCTCCAGAGGAAGAGCAACAGTTTGAAGCAACGGAGAAGCAAGAGCGTGACCGATGCGGACCTCGATGAGCTCAAAGCTTGTTTCGAATTAGGCTTCTGGTTCGATTCCCCCGAGGCGGATCAATGCCTCTCTAATACTCTGCCTGCTTTTGAGCTTTACTATGCCATTAACAAGACCTATAGAGACTCTCTTTCCAAGCCAACTACGACGGCGATTTCCACATTGTATTCCTCTCCAGGCCTCTGACTGCAATACTCTCTCTCCATTGGGTAGCCCTTACGCCATGTTCGGCCTAGTATTCATTCAAACATTTTATTTTTATTATGACTTTTGTTGATTTGCTTGAATTGCGGTGGGTTCTATGTTTAAATGTTTGAATCTGATATTCTTTATGATGATCTTTTAACGAATTTAAATTTGTTAGTATTTTTTATGGGTGTAATTTGATAATTTTATTTATGAAAGAACGATTTTCTTCTACATTGCTTGTTGGTTGAGTAATCTCAATCTTTGTGTTTTTGGGTGTGGTGGATGAAGGCGATAATCCTCAAAAGGTGAAAACGAGGTTGAAACAGTGGGCTAAGGTGGTTGCTTGTTCGGTGGGGCAATCTTCAAGCTAGAGCTAATATCAATTATCAAGGTTAATTTGCAAACCAAACCTGAATTATCAGTGTAACTAAACATCAACCTCAACTTGTTTTGATATGATTCTCTCCCATCGCCACCACTACCGGCTTGGGGTTCGGGTTGAAAGAAGAATTTACTTTATAAAAGAAGAATTTGAAGAGAGAGCAAAACACAGAAAAATACAGAAAGAAAATTGTGAAAGTTGTTTTTTTTTTTTTTTGTTAGTTGTATTTTAATTAAGTTTAATTTTAATTAGATATAATTTAAAAAAAATACACATCATCTATTAATTTTATTGTAAACAGATTCCATTAGAGACTATTTTTAAATATTTATTTTCTATTAAATAGACATTTGTCACATAAACAACAAAAAAAACTATTCTATATGCTTGGTATTCTAATCCACATAATAATTAAAGATGCTCTTATATGCTGTTATTTGGTTTCAGCATTATTTTTTAAGAGTCTAATTAGTGGCCTAAGTGGTCCTATTGTTTTGAAATTAGTTTCTTTCTGGCAGTATATTTAGCTGATGTTCTTCAATAAAAAGTTAAGCAGCCTCAAAACCTACTTTCTCCTCTCTTTTCTAAAATAACACATCAGATATATTCTTTTTTTCGTTGATAAATTCGATGATACGTACTTAAAAAAGTGATATTTTTGACAAAATATTTACAATTCATTTGATGGTGCAAAGATTTTGTGGCTAGACTTTTATCTGTCTTCTATTATTTTATTTTTATTTTTTTGCCCTCTAGCGAATGATTTTCTTCTCTAATATATATACATATATACATATATATATATATATACATATATGTATTTTTACATAACTTTTAATTTTTATTATTATTTCAAAAATAATTTTTCATACAATATTACAGTTTTTATTATTGTGCTTGAACGAATATTAATCTTTCTATAAGAAAAAAACAGTATTAAATATTAGTCTAATATATTAATGATATATATGTATATATATTTGGTCAAGGTATTAATGATATTGAGATAATAAAAAATAATCATATCTTAATTAAAAGAATAGATCTAAGGCCATAAAATTTATCTATGATACATGTTGAAAGCATAGTTAGTAAAATACCGGACAGAAAAATACATACATCATATGTATGTGTATAAATTGGTTTTTAGAATTAAAAAATACGGTAAAAATTCAGCTAAAGAGTATAGATACAAGAAATTTATAAATTCAAAGCATATGTGTATAATACATAATGTAATGAAAAATATTTACATAAAAATATAGTATCTAGTATCTATTAATATAATTTATATATATATTATAAAATTTATTATTATTAACAAGATAATAATAATTTGATCGAATCTAAAAACAAATAAACAATTAAAGCAACCAATAATTATTTAATATAATACTTTAATGACATAAGTTGCATAAGATAAAGAGTACTTTTTTTTTTGGTACTAAAGATAAAGAGTATTTCACTAACTAAAAGTAAAATAAAAAAATAAAAAATAAAACAACAACAACAATTACTACTACGTCATAAATCTAATCCAATCATAATATATCATCGATATCAAAATTACCATTATCTAATAATAATTTAATCTATTAAAAAAAATTAACAAGATGAGAGAAACTCAAAAAATGTTTAATGTAGTAGTTTAATATAGTATAATAATGAAAAAAATAAACTGATTATTTTTTATGTTCTTTTATTTTTTTTTTATTTAGACTTTATGTTTTTACATTTTATTCGGAATTCGCATATTATTTGCATTTAATATTTTAATGTTTAAAAACTGTATTTTTTACTGTATAATTAAATTTAGTACTGTGATATGAGCGTTTTTCTCAAAAATTCATACTTATGCGTATTTTTTTCTCAATTTACTAACTAGAATTGAAAGATTTTTAAAAAATTAGATAAAGGTATATAAAAAGAGGATCCTCGTTCAATCAGTAATAATAAAAATAGAAGCAGAAATGGCATTTTAGATTCTTAACTGAGGGTGAAAGTTTAAAGCTCTGTTAGTAATGGTCTTAAGCATATATATTAATTGTAAATGACTACAATAGTAAATAATACTAGAGTTATAAAAATATTAATCAAACTATATAATAGCTGATGTTATAGTATTGAATTAGTTTTTTTTTTTTATTCACTTATCTAATTCATATACATATATTTTGGTATATTTACACATTACTGAGACAAAATAATTATTTACAATAACAAAAGGAGAACCGTTTCTCTAAATTTGCATCAATTATAAATATTTGGAAATTTTTTCAATTTGGTATTTCTATTTTGTAGATAGTTTTTTTTTTTTTTAATTTGATTATTTAAAGCACAAGCCAATTATACACAAGGTAAGTCAAATTTTAAGGGAAGAAAAGAAAACCAAAAATAAAAACCATCAACTTTAACAAACAAGCATTTAGTAATTTAATTTGATTTTCTCTTTTGTGGAGAGTTGGAGTAAATGTAGTTGAAATGTAAAAGTTGGTGTACCGAGGACTATCTCACTTTCATTATTGTTTTGAATAATTTCATGCCACAATAACATATGATGCATAATATATGGTTTAATATCTGTAATATTATCTAAAAACAATTTTATTTTTGAAAAAAACAAGACTCTCACCCTTATAATACAGGTAGAAAAGACAAAATGGTCAAATTTATTTATTTATTATATTTTTGGCTAAAGGAAAAATAATGGTTAGATTTAGATGGATTTTGAAATTCCATTAGAAAAGAAGTGTGAAGGGAGAAACGATGCACCAATTTTAAGACAAATATTGTGAAAGGGAAAAGACGCAGAAGATGGAGGAAAGCACGTGATTTTGTTTATGGTTATTTTCATCCATTTTCTATCCGACGTTTTATTGATGAGAAAATTTTATAACCACTTTTTAATTTTAGGTTTTAATTTAAATATAATTTTTAAATTTTTGATAATTAAAAAATATTTTTTATTTTTAACAGATATTTAAATTTTTATTTTTTCTTTCCTCTGCAGGTAAAATAATTAAAATGTTTTTTATAATAAAATTTTAATATTTTTTATTTTTTCTCTCTTTCTATTTCTTTCCCCTCTCCCCTCTTTTCCCTTTCTCACGCTCATTCCTCTCTCTCTCTCTTTTAATTTTTTTATTTCTATTTCTCTCTCTCTTCTTTGTTTCTCTCTTCAAATTTTTTTTTTCTCCTTCTCCTTTCATTCTCTTTCTTTTCCTTGTTTAATTTCAATTAAACATGAAAAGCAACATACTAGAAAAAAAAAAAAAGGAAAGAAAAGAGATAGAAAGTGAGAAAGAAGTATTTTAAAAAATAAATATTATATTTATTAGTGTATGTATTTTGATGCATTTAGGTGGGATAGTTGAATTTGGAAAAAAAAAAAAAAAACGCATGGAAGCAAGTGAAAATGCTTGAGGAGAGATGAAGCAAATCTGGGAAAAAAAAAAACTAGAAAAAAAAAAGATAGAGAATGAGAGAAAGTGGATAAAGGAGTGGGGAAAAAAAAAAGAACAAAACAAAAGTAAATTTTATGAGAAAGAAAAAGACAAGGATAAACAAACCAAGAAAAAAAAAAGGAAAAGAGTGATAAATATTATAACAAAAATTATTTTTAAAAAAATTAATATTATATTTGTTAAAAACCAATTTACTCTTTATACCATTAACTTTAACAGATTCATATTGACGGCAGAAGTAGTTTTTGAAATATACAAAATTTCAATAGTTAAGTTAGAATTATACTAAACTATAAAGGGTGTTTATAAAATTTTCTCTTTATTTAATTACAATCTAATATTTTAGTTCTAAAATATCTTAATTTTTTCTTAGCTTTCAAATAGCCATTTTTTAATTTTTAATTATTTTATTTATACTTTTTAAAATAATATCATCCAAGTTTTCTATAAAAATATTAGTTGTAACTTTTAAAATCTAAGAGATTAAATTGAAATTCTTACCAATTTTAAGAAATCCATATGAAATATTCTTTTTTTGTGTAAAATACAAAATAATAATTAACAAAACTATTGCATATTTGGATTCAATAGAAAATACAAAACACTCATAGAAATTACTTTCAAGCATAAATATCAAAGAAAATTATTTAAAAATAAAATGCCCCTAAAATGATTTTGTATAAGATACAAATAATAATTAACAAAATGTTTGCATATTTGGTTTCAATAAAAAAAACCATAACACTCACACAAATTAGTTTAAGAACATAAATATCAAAGAAATTTATTTAAAGATAATCTAAAATGATTATGTCTAAGATACAAATAATAATTATAAAATGTTTGCATATTTGGATTCTATAAAAAAATACCATAACACTCACAAAAATTAGTTTAAAGACATAAGTACTACAAATTATATAATGACAAATGCCTCCAAAAGTTACTGTATAAGAAAAATCATGATGCATGACAGGTCATCATGATAATAGTGACATGGCACTTGACACATTTTAAGGGCTAAAATGAATAAAATAAGAAAAAAAAAAAAGACAGATAACTTACCACGGAGCTTTAGTAACATATAGTTTACTTGGCAAACTAATATTAATTTTATAGGAAAATAACCAATTAATCATGTTTAGTAACAACAAAAGGGCAATATCCGCAAGAATTAACTCGAGAACAAAATCATGAAAAGAATCCAAAGGGAGAAATAGAGATTATAACTGAAGATATGCTCATAACATATTTCCGCAACAGCAGCAATAAACAATGCTAAAAACTTCATATATAAACCTCGAAATCAGAAGTTAAAACGTACACATAAAATTTCTCTCGGAGTTTCATATAACTCATAATTTATCTTTCATTCTCAATATCTAATTTGAATATCGGAGTGTCTTTGGTAGATACCACACCAGTGCCAAAGCATATTCACATTCTTATTCTTTTATAGATACCAATTAACATTTTTGAAACACATGGCAGAGTAGTTTTTTTACTTCAACAGTTTCATGCTCTAGGTAGAGGGTAGGAAATTCAACCATTGAAGTTAAGAAGCATTCCATCTCAATGGCCTCACAAATTCATGAAACCATTCTTCCCACTATCTATGAAGTACAAGTACCTCAAGAAGAGCAAGTCACATATCTTCAAGTTGTCTGCAAGTTGAAATGGCAGAAATAAAAAAGAATAAACCAAGAACTTGCTTAGCGTATCCAATCTCAAAAGCACGCTTTCCTTCTAGATGATCCTAAAACTGTCTATTCTAAAATAAATAGGCATCTAGACTAATCCGGAGAAGATATTAGGCACTAAAAGCTTACCCGAATCAATAGTGAAATATGAGTCCCACATAGAGAAAGAAGCCAAAAGAGAAGACATACTCGATTTGGCCATGGAAATTCAAGGATGCAACGTAGGGCAGAACAAAAGAAAATCTCACATTTCAGAAATGAAAAATTCAAGAACAATCAACATCAAATAGCAGAGGACCTAAAGCAAAGCGTCTGAGAAGAATTCAAAAAGAGAAAGGCATTGTACAACAATTCGACCAGCACTGGATTGCTAACCTTGTCCAGACCCTTTTCAAAAGAAGAATTGCTGAAACAAATCTCCCTTAAAGGTTCTCAACCTCGAAGTTTGATCTTTATGATGGGACAACTGACCAAATAGAGCATTTAACCTTGTATTGACATGCTATGGGCCCAATCAATCTCCCATATGAGAAAAGAAAAGCTTTAACGTGCAAGATGTTTTCAACGAGTCTAAAAGGAGTAGCACTCACTTGGTTCAATAGCCTGGAATCTAGTCAATCAAAACTTTCGAAGAATTGGTCAATCAATTCGGGGCTTAATTCGTATCCAGCATCAAAATTAGAAAAGTCACAAATCACTTGTTTACAATAGTTCAAAGTCAATCTAAAACCTTGAAAACCTATACTCCACATTTCAACAGGGAAAAAGTAGGAGTACTGTACTCCAATGACTCAGTAGCAATAGAAGCCTTCAGAAAAGGCTTTAACTAATATAATCCTATCTATGACTCCTTAACGAAGATAGAGCCTGAAACAATGATTGAGGCAATGTCACGAGCAGCAATATACGTTAAGCTCGAAGAGGATCAAAGGCTTGTAAAGTGGGAAAAGTTTAAAACCATCAGGTAATGGAGGTTATCGAACCACCCGTGTCCCCCAAACCAAGGCAAGAATTAGCCAATTCATCCAAAGTTCAACGACAAAACACAGAATCAATTAATGACCCTTTCAAGTTTTACTCCCTGAGTATAACACCTAGAAGAATGGTCTAACATCTGAAAAACAAAGACTTCGTAAGATGGCCAAAAAAGATGATCTTGGATCCTCGGACACTGGTTAACAGGAATTTTTGTGATTTTCACAATGATTACCGGCATTTTACAACAAAATGTTGACAATTGAAATGAAAAATAGAATCCCTGATCAAAAGGGGACACCTGAAGGAATTTTTACCCACCGAGAAAAATCGAAAAGAATGAGATGAAGGCACCTTTATAAAAGGAAGATCCGAAGGAAGAAAAAAGTACGATGGGAAAGTACTCGTTACTCATGGAGGATTCGACCACTCGGAAAAACCATATCAAGAAAGTCAAATTGGTAACAATTGAGATAACCAATATAAAAATTCCTAGATTGTTATTCCAACTTCCAAATATTGTAATTACAAAGGAAGATGCTAGAGGACTTCATTTTTTCCACGATGATGCTATGGTGATCCAACTGGAAATAGCAAACAAACTGGTAAAAAGAATCCTTGTTGACAATGGAAATTTAGTCGACCTAATCTTCATAGCAACTTTGAGAAATATGGGATGGGATCTAAACAACATTGAGAAGGTCAGCATGATTAATTTGGTGGGATTCAACGAAGAAATAAGTCTTATCATTGAGAAAGTTACATTGCATGTCGAAACTTATGGAGTAACTATTTACTAAAAAATGGTGGTTATCGATGTAGACTCAACAAACAACATCATATGTAGAAGGCCATGGTTACACGAAATGAAATTCATTCCTTCCACGTATAAATATTTTTGTGCATGAAAAAGTTAAAAAAAAAAAAAAAAAAAGTGACCAAGTTTATGCCCATTCTTGCTTTGTCTCGAAAATGAAAGGTAAAACCTATAAGGACGAATGGCAATTACTGAAACTAGACATCCTATAATGGTGGAAGTAGAAGAAGTTGAGGAAGCAGTTGAAAAGGTAGTTCTAGATAATGCAAAACTAGAGCAAACAATTCAAACCTGCACCAAACTCAGCGCCAAAGTAAAAGAAAGACCTTATCATGTTCCTCAAAGAAAAAAAACATTGCTTCGAGTAGGATATGTCCAACGTGTTGTACATCCAAAGGTGATAACCCACAAACTTAATGTTGATCTTGAATTCAAGCATTTCAAATAGAAAAGAAGAAAGTTTGCCCTGAAAAAAGTCAAGTCATAAATGAAGAAATTGATAGACTTGAAGCAATGACCTAAATAGGGAAGTCCACTAATCAGATTGGCTAGCCAATGTCATGGTGGTAAAAAAGAGAAAGGGAAAATGCATTGACTTCATAGACCTTAACAAAGCATGTCCAAAGGATTGTTTTTTCACTTCCAATCATCGACACTTTAGTCAATTCCACAGAAGGTCACGAAATCATAAGATTTTTGGATGTAACCATATTCTTATGCACCCGAACGTCCAAGAAAAGACTTCATTTATGATCGAAAAAGGAACTTACAGCTACAAAGCCATGCCATTCTAACTTAAAAATGCAGGGACCATTTATCAAACAAGAACAGATAGGAAAAGCCATACAGGTGTACACTAATGACATGCTGGTCAAATTTGTTAGAGCTAAAGACCATTTAGAGCATCTGAGACAAAATTTTGACATCATTGAAAGGTACAAAATGAAACTAAACCCAAATAGATGTACATTCAGAATCTCCACGAGAACGTTCCATGGATATTAGTAACCTATAGAGGAATAAAAGCTTATTCGAGTCAAATCAAAGCCTTGATTGACATGCCTTCACCTCGGACCGAGAAAGAAGTTATGAAGCTAAATAAGAGGAATGCAGCTCTAAGTTGATTTATTTCTAGACCTTAAAACCAATGTCATAAATTATTCAACATACTAAAAGGATGTAAAGATCCATTGGACTGAAGATTGCGAATCGACATTCAAAGAAATGAAAACCCACATCGGAGTGCCACCGCTCCTCTTTAACTTGAGTCCAAGAGACGTCTTACAACTATATTTTGCAGTATAAGATAAAGAAGTAAGTTCAGTTCTAACAAAGACATAAAAAAAACAACACCTGAATTACTATGTAAGCAAAACGTTATTAGATGCGAAAACCAAGTACACCAGCTTGGAGAAGTTAATTTTGGCCCTTGTCATATATATGCTGAAGCTGAAACCATACTTTGAATCACACATGGTGGAGGTAGTCACAACTTACTCATTGTAATCTATACTTCATAAACCATATACAAATGGGAGAACATAAGAATAGGCAGCAAAACTTAGTGGCTATGATATTTTGTATGTACCTAGAACAACAATGATATTTCCAATTTAGCTTATTTTATAGCAAGATTTGTAGTTTCTGAACAACAAGATTCAAAACAGGTAGATTCAAGACTCACTGAGCCATGGAGTCTTTACGTAGATGGTTTTTCCAGTGATAAAGGCTCGGGAGTAAGAATCTTACTTAAAAATCTAAATAAAGAATGGATCCAATATTCCCTTCGATTTGGATTCAAAGCCTCAAACAATGAAACAGAGTATGAAGCATTAATCTTAGAGCTTGAACAGGAAATAAAATTCAAAGTCAAAATAAACTCAGTTTACAGCATTCAGTGCTAATTGTAAACCAAATCAATGGGACCTTCACAGCTGCAAACCTAGTATTGGCAGCATATCTGGACAAAGTAAAACAACTGATAAAGAAATTCTAAAAAGTAGAGCTAAAGCAACTTTCTAGATAACATAATTGCCACCCTGATGCACTAGCCAGCATAGCCTCATCAATCAGGACGAGAAAGAAGCAGACTATCTTGATTGAATTTTTTTCAGAAAGATTGCTATGGAAAAACCGGTCTCATTTGTGAACCAAGAGAAAAATTGTTGGATCAAACCAATCCTCCAATATGTCAGTGATGGAATCCTACCAATTGAGGGCAACAAAGTAGTATATATGGACAAAGTAAAACAACTGATAAAGAAATTCTAAAAAGTCGAGCTAAAGCAACTTTCTAGATAACATAATTGCCACCCTGATGCACTAGCCAGCTTAGCCTCATCAATCAGGACGAGAAAGAAGCAGACTATCTTAATTGAATTTTTTTCAGAAAGATTGCTATGGAAAAACCGGTCTCATTTGTGAACCAAGAGAAAGATTGTTGGATCAAACCAATCCTCCAATATGTCAGTGATGGAATCCTACCAATTGAGGGCAACAAAGTAGTGCTTACTGGATGACAAACTGTACAGAATATCTTATCTGAAACCTTTGTTGAAATGTCTCGGACCCAATGCAACTCTTAAAGTCATGGCAGAAATACTTGAGGACACTGTGGCAACCACTCTAACAGGAGAGCAATGGCTTGGTAAATAATTATGCACATATATTATTGGCCAACTCTCTTCAAATATTCAAAGAAGTACACAAACGAGAGCGATAAATGCTAAAAATTTGCCCCAATGCACCATGTTCCTGCAAATGAACTTTCTTCTATGACTAGTAATTAACCCTTCATACAATGGGGCCCTAACATTGTAGGGCCATTACCCCAAGCAACTACTCAAAAGAGATTTATTCTTGCAGCCACATATTACTTCTCCAAGTGGGTAGAATTTGGAATCATACGTTACTATTAAAGACTTGGATCTAGTTTAGTTTGTACAAAAATTCATCATTTTTTGATTCGGTCTACTATGAGTTCTTATTTTTGGACAATGGATCCAAATTTATTAGCAACAAATATCCAATTTTTTGCAAATAGTAGGAAATTATTTTGAAATACTTGTCACTGAGACACCTTCAATGGAATGGACAGGCCAAGCAACAAATAAGACAATCATTTCCACTTGGAAAAAAATGACTTGAGCATGCCAAAGAAAAATGGACTGAAAAGCTCCACAGAGTCCTTTGGGCCTACAAAACAATAATCATAGCTCCCACAGGATCAATCATTTTTCTCTTGTCTATAGGGTTGAAGCCATACTACTAGCAGAGATCTCAAAAAAGACCATAAGAATAGGTGGATACTTCAATTAAATAAATGATCAATTAATGAAGTGGATGATGGATGAAACAAAAAAAGCATGAGAAGCCACATTAATTAGCTGGGACAATACCAACAATTAGCAGCGCAACATTACAACAAAAGGGCGAAATCAAGAAAATTTCAAGTGGGAGACTACATATTGAGGAAAGTGTTCCAAAATAATCAAGAAGTCAATATAGGAAAACTCATACAAAAATGAGAAGGTACATACTGAGTCAATGTGACAATTCGACCTTGAACATACAAGCTGCAAGACTTGGAAGGAACCAACATACCAAGAAGCTAAAACTCAAAGAATCTAAATATTTATCATGCAAATTATTTCTTTTGAGAACTTATTTTTTTTATTTCTATCAATGATTAATAAAGATCCAAGTTTTTATTCAAAAAAGAAAAATGCTACAACACATGAAAAAGAGAATTACAGTGAGCTTTTTATGGAGAAAACAAAAAAACAAAAAAACAAAAAAACAAAAAAACAAAAAAAACATAAAAACATAAAAACATAAAAACATAAAAACATAAAAACAAAAAAACATAAAAACATGAAAACAAAAAAAAAAACAAAAAAACAAAAAAACAAAAAAAAACAAAAAAAACAAAAACACAAAAACAAATCCTCTTAGATCTTGAACTCCTCAAGAAGAAAGAAGCTTGTCCACCCAAACTGTGAACTAATATGTAGGCAAAGATTTCGCAAGAATTCAAACAACAAGCTATCCCTTCCTTTATCACTTCATCTCAAGCCTCGAACTCGCTGAGAGACTGTTTAAAGACATCTCTGAATATGATGACCCAATTTAACCACTAGGTCATCCACTCAGGAATGTCACGATGATCCAATGAAGATGATGGCCAAGAAAGAAAAACCTCGGGTAGGCAAATATCAGCTGCAAATGCTTCCAAATGTCTACCCACCCAAGGCACGTTAGCGTGCACTACAGTTGAGCAAACATGCTGAAATCATAGCAACAGTGAAGTAGCCATTATGGAGATACCAGTGATGATGATTTCAAAACTAGCAAACATTTCGAAAGAGTAAAAGCTCGTGACGTAGCCATTATGAGGAGAACAAGAAAAGAAAATTTACCAATTCAATTCCCATAATCCTTGCTATTTATAGAAAGATGAATGACCAAGATCAAGTATTACTAAAGAAAATCAGCAGTCAAGATTTACAGACTCTTCAATAAAAAAGACAGATAGTCACAAACATCTTTCAAATACATTCAATTCAATGATAGGTAATAATCACCCATATCTTTTAGTTTCCCAAGTATTATCCTCATTTAATAAAATATTTATCCAATAAAACAACAGTTACAACTTTTTACCTTCTCAAATACCAAATCTAGAGTCTACAACGACTCTAACTTGTTGTCATCTCAAGTGCAACAAAAATGCCTCAGAATGTAACAAGCCACTACCAAACTGAAAAAGAGACACGCTTAGTAGAGCTGATGCAATACAACTGTTTAGAAATAGCAACAAATTGGTCACGGACCACTAAGCTACGAACCGTGATTGCAATATGACGTTCGTCGACATTCTTATGGAACTCAACTCAAGCATTTAGCCAAAAATATTTAGATAGTGGATAAAACAATTTGATTATGACCAAACAAACATACCAAAATAAAAACCGAGGCACAAAAATTTCTTCAAATGCAAACCGCCTGTATTTTTTAAGCTCAGCTTATGAAGAATAAAAAAGGGAGATAGCATAATAGTATAATATATGAAAGCTACAATATTATACAAGCTACAAGGATAGGGAAACAAAAGAAAAATCTAAAAAATTAGCTCTGAAAATTTCATTTCATATTGAGATAAGAGTACAAAGATAAGGCTACTACAAAGTTCTAAAAGATCTTAAAATTTTACTTCATACTATTTCAAGATTAACAAATCTAATCAAAACACAATACTTCACTCTGTCTTGTTTATCTTCTTATCGTCAATCAATTTTTTTCTTTACGGCGCCAAATTTGGAACCATATTTTCAATTCTATCCTGATCCATATACTCGACTAAAGAATCAACATGGACTAGAAGATAGGCAACAACAAGGGGAGCCAACCCATCAGCATCGACAAGAGGAGTCAAGTCATCATCCGACTCAATGTAAGAAAGCAAAAACTTTTCTTCCTCTCATAGATTTGGTGAATGAGGGCGTATTTTACCTTACATTCTTCCCAACCAATCCTTATGCCCTGAACCTCTCTATCTTGGTATGAAAAGCCCTAAAGCTTCATGGTCTAAGAAAAAATGTTTCCTTGAAATGTGATGCGTGTCGTAAATACCAAAATTATAATACTAAATTTAAACACTACCATAGTAGTGGCAATTTCAGGTCGATTCCACAAAGACTGATAATCAAACTTTTTCTATTTCAATCAAAGCAAAATTAACAAGACAAACGGGGGGTTTTGTATTGGAAAATTCAATAATTAAATCAAACGATTTAAAAATAATGGAAATTACAATTAAAGAGAACATTGGGTTAGAGTATCTTCAATCACTAAAGAATAGAGAGACACAAATATATCAAAAGTAATCATTCAATGTTGGGCTGAATAAAATAGCACGACCAATTTTATTCTAAATCTCACACAATTAATTAATTCAGATACGATCATAAAGTAATCTTAATTCTAAAATACCTAGAATCAACGTGATCTAAATCAATTCAGAAAAGCAACAATAGCAACCAACAATAAACAAGTCCTACAAACGTTGTAAAACTTAATCTACTTTACATTCTCCTAAGAAATTAACAAAAACTTAGCTTGCAATTGACAAAATCAAAGTGCTACTAACTGTAGAACATTCAATACAATTGAACTCTAATTAGCAAATACCCAATCAATAAACAAGTCCTACAAACGTTGTAAAACTTAATCTACTTTGCATTCTCCTAAGAAATTAACAAAAACTTAGCTTGCAATTGACAAAATCAAAGTGCTACTAACTATAGAACATTCAATACAATTGAACTCTAATTAGCAAATACCCAATTCACAAATAATTATAACGGATCCAAATTATAATCAAACGATAATTGAATAATAAACAAATAAAACTGAAGAACACAAATTGAATAATTAAACTTGAATTAAAACATATAAACCATGTCTCACACCTTATAATTTAGTAACGAACAATACTCCTCCCCAAGAAAGAAAATTAGATACTCATACTCTTGTTAGAAATATCAATTCTTTAGTTATTTTTCTCCCAAAAACAGCTAAAAACTATTTAAACTAAAACCTATGGCTAAAAACTGACACAAAAATGCATCTGAACGCACAAGATTCGCTCCAACTCAAGCACCTAGCACCACGCCTGGAGTGGCGCCTGGGCTGCACTGCCTTGGACTACTGGAAATCACCAACCATGCGTCTGGCTTAGAGCCTGGACAATTCTGCCTTGTTGCTTTTAATTACTGTTTTGCTCTTTATCTTCAAATTCTCTTTCTCGATGTCAAAATCACCTAATATATAGAAAAACACATATTAATATATTTTAAAAGAATAAAACATGTTTAATTCAAATATCAAGGTACATAAAACATATATAAATTGTGATTTATCAAAACGCTGCTTCATTTCCATTTTGCACGGCCCTCTAAGTTTTCTCGACAACATAATGTTTTGAAGCTTTTATGCTCAACCCCAACATGTTCAGCTCGACTTGAAAGCCTATTTCCTTTTTCTAGCCTCAACAAGCGAATTCTTGAGGTCACGTACTACCGAACCAAAAGATCGATTCTTTTGACAAACGTCTGCATAAAGCTTTTATGAGGAGAATGAGCAAAGGAAAATTTGCCAATTCGTTTCTCATAATCCTCACTATTTATAGAAAGACGAACGACAAGATCATGTATCACTAAAGAAAATCAAAGGTCGAGATTTACAGACTCTTCAATAAAGAGACAGATAGTCACAAACACCTTTCAAATACATTCAATCCAGTGACAGGTAATAATCACCCATATCTTTTAGTTTCCCAAGTGTTATACTTATTTAATAAAAGATCTATCCGATAAAACAAGAGTTACAACTCTTTACCTCCTCAAATACCAAATCTAAAGTCCACAGCGATTCTAACTTGATGTCGTCTCAAGTGCAACAAAAATGACACAAAATATAACAAGCCACTACCAAACTCAAAAAGAGACACACTTAGTAGAGCTGATGTAATTCAACTGCTTAGAAATAGCAACAAATTGGTCATGGACCGCTAAGCTACAAACCGTGATTCCAGTACAAGGTTCCTCGACATTCTTATGTTTCTCGACTCAAGCGTTTAGCCAAAAAGATTTAGATGGTGGATAAAACAGCTTGATTATGACCAAACAGACATACCAAAATAAAAACAGAGGCACAAAAATTTCTTCAAATGCAAACCCTCTCTATTTTTCAAACTCAGCTTATGAAGAATAAAAAGGGGAGGATAGCATAATAGTATAATATACAAAAGCTACAATATTATACAAGCTACAAAGGTAAGGTAACAAAAAAAAATCTTATAATTTAGATTTAAAATTTTCATTTCATACTGAGATAATACTACAAAGATAAGGCTCCAACAAAGATCTAAAAGATCTTAAAATTTCACTTCAAACTATTTCAAGATTAACAAATCTAATCGAAACACAAGACCTCATTATGTCTTCTTAGTCTTCTAATCGTCAGTCAATTTTTTTCTTTTCAACACCGGATTTGAAATCTTAACTTCAATTCTTTCGTGATCCATATACTAGACTAAAGAATCAACATGGACTGGAAGATAAGCAACATCACGGGGAGACAACCCATTAGCATTGACACAAGGAGCTGAGTCATCATCCAACTCAATGTCAGAAAGCAAAAACATTTTCTCTTCTCATAGATCTGGCGAATGAAAGCGTATTTTTCCTTACATTCTTCCCGACCAATCCTTATGCCGCCTTTCTAGCTCGGTATGAAAAGCCCAAAAGCTTCATGGTCTTAGAGAATTTTTTTGCTTGAAACGTTGCTTCATTTCCATTATGCACGGCCTTCTAAGTCTTCTCGACAACATAATGTTTTGAAGCTTTATGCTCGGCCCTCAACATGTTTAGCTCAGCTTGAAAGCCTATTTCCTTTTTTCCAGCCTCAACAAGCGAATTCTTGAGGTCACGAACTACCGAACCAAAAGATCTTTTGAAAAAGTCAACAAATAGCTTTGTAAAGCGCTTTAGTTCCTTGTTTAGAGCTAAGGCTTCGCACTCACTCACCTTGATCTTCCCAAAAAAGACGAAAGTATTTTGCATCAACTTAAAAGAGGTCTTTTCAGATGTTTTTCATAAAGCTTCATAGAAAGGAAGTGTATATTTAACTTACTTCCATACTCCAGTAAGCACCTTGTAGACATAGCACACTCACAGGAATTGATAGAATCTCTTTTTCATCCACAGGCAGAATCGAAGTACCAGAAAGCTTTTCTGAAAAATGGAAAAAAGACTTGAACAAACGAAGTTCTCCTCGGTCAATACATCGGACATATCACAATAAGCCACCCGCAACAATTCCTCTGCAGCAGCATCTTGCTCAGTCGTATAAAAGGCAAATTCAATGTTTAGATGGAGATCGATAGAAAGAAAAAAAAAGTCAAACAAGAATACAATAATTGACCCTCAAACCTTGACAAAAGAGATCAATCTTACCAAAGTCAAAACACCAATCAGACTTTACAAGTCTTATGTTTTCCCTAACGATTTCACCCTAATCTTCCAAAACAAAAACAAAAATATCATTTCTTCCAGTCTCTGTCACCAGTAGAAGTTTAGGAAAGGAGTTTCTTTCGGCGACAAACATTCAATACATACCTATGGTGTTCCCGTGAATTCTCTTTCACATGTTACCACTTCAATAATACACACGAATCCAGCCTAAAACCATGAATCGCTAGATTTGTCCTCCAACAGTTCAGCATAATTTGCCTATGGGCCAAGTCAAAAAATGAAAAAAAAAAAAAAAGCCCGAACAAAACAAGGAAGGGGAAGACCAAATTTGAAAGGAAGTTCATAAAATCATCCAACAACTTTGCAATAAGAAGTGGCGTATTTGGAATCACTCACCATACTACCTCTGCAGTCTCAGGGAATAGGAATTCAGCGCGAATCCACTTTAAAGCACTATAACTTCTTATTGTTGCTAGAGAGTAGAAAGATTTTCCTTCCCACGAGTTTCCTCTACACTATCATAAAGTTCTTCCTCACCATCATTACCATTCAACTAATCACCTACAGTAAAAGAAACTTCATTGTCAGAAGGCTCTAAAATGGAGGCAGATATTGAAGCATCCTTATGATAGGCCCCCGCCAAGGTTGACGAGGTTACTCTTGTAATTCTCTCAATTAGAGAATCATCACTAGTGTTAACCTCGGTATGCTCACCATCACTAATACCCCTATACATACCGAAGTGAACAGGCTGAGACACAGAAACACTAGACATTGCAGTCAAAAGTAAGGAAAACTTTAAAATTGGTGGCAAACAGAAATCTACAAAAATTCAAAAATAGTTTGGAATTGAAAAGAAGGACTAACCGGTTCACTAGAAGCACTCGACTAGTTCTTTGAAGTTGTTTTGAAGATTTTCCTAAACACATATCTAGATATCAGACTGCCAAAAGGAAAATGTAAACTGGAAATTAGCGCCTACAAGGAAAGAAGCAGAAAAATGGAACTATGAAAAGTTTTCATGGAAAAGAACTTAGATTACCAAAAGCAGAGAGATTGAAACCTTGAAAAAGTAAGAATGAACGAAAGTCTTTTACCTCTTTATAAGGTAGAATTGAATGGCCGAGATTGAAGTTGACGATCTACGTTGAGAACACCAAAAACAAAAGGACTGAAACGAATCAAACAATGCATCCGAAGAAAACCCTCATAATAGGAGACGTGGGAAGTATTGTGCATATATTCTTTAGGGTCACAAAAAACAAGGAGTTAAGGAAAAAGTGGAGGCGGAACACTTTGACAACCTACTCTTGCAAGGAAAATTCTTTCCCTTCCAAAGTAGGGGCTAACTGTTAAGGTAAAATCATAATGCATGACAGGTCATCATGATAACAGTTACCTGGCACTTGACACGTGGCCAATGTTAAAATAATTAAAACACAAAGGCAGGGACACAGACCGATTCGAATAGGTAATTTACCATAGAGCTTTAGGCAAACACATAACAAACAGTTTACTCGACAAAGTGTTGTAATTTTATTCAGAAATTACCAACGAATACGGTTTGGTAAAAGCAAAAAAGCAATATCCTCTATAATCAATTCAAAAACATCATCATCAACACAAACCAATTCAAATAAAGGATCTTGCACAAAATTAGAGAGAAATCGAGATAATAACCGAAGATATGCTTATAACAAATTTTCCCAACATCAGCAGTAAACAACACTATAAACTCCCTATATAAACCTTGAAAATCAGAGGTTAAAGTACACATAATTTTTCTCATAGTTTCATACAGCTCATAATTTATCTGTTATTCTCAGTATCTGACTTAAACATCAAAATATATTTGGCATGTACCACACCAATGCCAAAGCATCTTCATATTCTTCTTTTGCACATACCGACTAACATTTAAGCAACACATGGCGGTTCAGTTTTTTTACTTCAACAATTACCACAACTGACATTTCTTTTGAAGTTCCCCAAATCACGGCCTTGACTCATTGTCCTTTTCACTTTTATCATAGTTATTTGATACATAATTTAAATGTGAATATGTTTATTTTCTGGTATCAATCAACCGACCAATACCATTTGGATGAAAAAATAGTTGATTGCACCATGTCACTCATATAACAATTATTCAAATTATTTTATTCAAACTTCGATTAACAAGATTTGCAACTCAATTGATTTTATCTACTATTAATTTTTTTTTCCAGTCATCTATTGTAGATCCTTTTTGCCTCGCATGTTTAGCAGTTTGTTGATTTGTATTCAACTTACAAATACATCGAGGAGATACTAGTTGGTGTTACTAGTAATAAAATCCAGTTCATTTTCATATGACAAGTAGATCCCAATATTTTTGGTCATATTCTCTTATTCATGGCCATTCTTTCTTATATGAAGGAATATCAAACAGATCAAGATGATGGATCTTCATAAGGTTCAAATGAATGAATGACTACAATTTCTAGGCAACCTTGAGTCCCTCCTGATGATAGAGTTGGGATGACCATGAAACAGAAAACATACCACAAGGTGGATGAAACTAAGAATAATAAAGCTATGTAGGTAGTTGAACCATAGAACCATATGATTGGTATCCTAGTAAAGAACATCATACGCTAAAGAAAAAGACTTGGTCTCCAAAAATTTCTGTATATTGTTTCAGGTCTACCTCTGATATTATCAAAATTACACCCCTACCTTCTATACAGTCAAACTAGTAAAATATATACATTTACAAGTTTGATCGTTGTCGTTAGCATCATTGTGCAAAATTTAACTACTGATGGGAGTTTAAGAAAAGTTATTCCTTATTGCCTCGGTGGCATTGCGCCTTCTGATCAGATAACAAATAGAGAAAAATATTCTTCGCCACAAATCCTGCATGCCAAAGAGTACAGAGAGTCATCCATACTCTACAGCTTTCCATCAATATAGCTCTCTTTTAGACTATGCAATGCTTGTCTGACAGAGTCTTCATCTTGGCTTGAGTATTTAAGACATATCAGACGTTGAGCAACATGGTAAGCCATTTGGATAGGATGATATTGCAGGCAGTTTACTTCCATCCTCTTCACATCCTATACATTAAAAATTTACAAGTCCAGTTACTGGAGATGGAGAATTGCATATAAACACTATTCAAAAACAAAATAAGTCGGGCAAGAAAAGAAAAAAGTTAACTGTTAAAAAACAAAGCTGGGTCACTAAACTGAACTGTATACAAATATGTCCTAAAAATGATGGGGTGATAAGCTCCTTGTTTGTATAAACGTGAACTTGTATACTATACAAATTTTTTATTCAGCTATGTTTTGCAGGTTTTAGTTGAAAGTTAAGGAGGATTATATCAGGACTCACATACTAGTGGATGCTTTGCCTTTTACACTATGTTATCATTATTCAGGATAATGATATGGTATAAAGATAGGTACATAAACAGTTAAGAACATGTAGTAAGAATTAAATTTAACATTTTACATCATTACTTGCCTTTTTAGTTATCCTGGATGTGATGCCTCTTGCTGTTTCAATCACTGAGTTTGGTAAGCCTGCCACTTCCGCTAATAGAAGGCCATAGTGTGGAATGTGTCTTGGTCCATCCTTGAGTTGAAACTAGAAAATCAGAGTGGCTCTTTGTCAGTTCTTAGTAAAGGTGGACAATAATCAAAATTGGAAAAAATTTAGAATTACTACCTTGAAATCTAAACGGTTATTTCTGATGTCTACATGAAGGTGAAGAATTTTTACATTTGGGTAGATAGTTGCCAATTCTGCTAGGTTCTCCATGTGAGTAGCAAAAATGGTATACCTGGGGAAGATCAAAGTTAAGGGTGTGGGGGGGAATGATTTGCTCATTGCATTCTTTTTGTATGTCTAACTGATGATAAATGTATAGACAAGTTTATGTATGCCTACTTATAGAGCTAAACCAAGGCCCTGAGATAATTTTAGTGTCACACAATTTGCAGCTATAATTTTAGGTCTGTGATTCTTTTTAGCATAATATGTTTAATTAGTATGATAAAATATTGTGGATTATCAATGTTAAACAGAATATCTCCCCAAAACTCATACTTATGGAACATACCAAAGGCATGATAAATGTTCTATTGAAAAAGAGTTACGCTTTCAGTGATAATAGGTATTCACAACAGCTCCATGCAATTGCAAATCCATCAGAGGAAGATGTTGCCCTTCCAAGTTCATCCATCACAATCAGACTCCTGTCTCAATATAACCAAATATTAGTAGAAATTATTGCATATTTTGGATGGTTAAATGCATTCCATTTTGTAATACCTCTGAGAGAAATTTTGCATGATAAAAGCTGTCTCTTTCATCTCTGTCATGAACTGTAACACCCAGGCAATTTAATAACAAGATCCCTAGCTAAAATTTTCCTTTTATGTAGTTATAGAATAGATAAGTAAAGGAAAGGGATTAATAATATTTAAAAGTAATGTTATCAAACTTACCGTACTAGAGTTTGATTCTAGATTATCCAATGAACCCATTCTTGTAAATATACGATCAACAACCCTTAGAGTTGAGAAGTGAGCCGGAACATAACAACCAATCTGAGCTAGAATAACTATAAGACAGACTTGCTGAAGATAAGTACTTTTTCCACTCCTGAAGGTAAGGAAAGGAAATTATCGTATTCTTTGTATGCATATTATAGGTAAGAAAGTACACAAACAGAAACATAAAAATATATATCTTATCCACGCATGTAGAGGTGTCAGTGAGTGTTCAATAAAAGTTGCAGGTTTATGTTCTAATGGGATGCTTAAATCATGTCTTTGAATTGATGGCAAGAACATGATTTAAATCTCTCTCATACAAGATAACACATAGGAAAATTTATGCAGTAAAATCTTCAAAAAAAAGCATGATACTTTTTGGCAATCAAGAAAAACTGACAAACCTGACAGTTCTATGCATATCTAATTAGATTTTGAAAAAAAAGTAAAATAAAATAAAATTTTGACCTTGGGAAATTTTTGTCCACTATTTACGTATTATGTGAATAAGTCCTGACTAAGTTAGGAATTTTTCTCACATAGTATCTGCATTCTACTTTGTTTTTGAAATGACTGTTGAAAATTGTCAAAACTTCGGTCACGAAGTAAATAAAACATTCAACTTCAATTAGCAAGAACAACTTTATTCAGAGAAACTTACATGTTAGGGCCCATGACAATCACCATATTTGATGCTTCAGATAAAAAGATGTTATTGGGCTGTAAAATATTAAAATAATCAATTTCTAGAGGTGCTAATAAGAAAATAGTAAAGGCGCCTTCATCAAATCATGAAAAATGTAACATTACGTACAACAAAGTCATTGTGGATGCTCTCTAGGATTGGGTGTCTTCCAGCATCAATTGCCAATGGTCCATTATCTATTGATAAAAATAAAAAAAGTTAGCACTTCCTCTATTGTACTGCTCAAATACGTGAAACTCGATGCAGTAGTATAGCAAAAAACTTGCCTGTAAATTCTGGTCTAGTATAACTACCAGCAGGCTTGCTGGAAATTGCATGTGCAAATGAATTTACAATCATATCTAAAAGGCATAACACCTCAGCAAGCAGTGTGAGCAAAGAAACATCCTCTCGTATGGAATCTATCAATGCTGCTTAAGTCAAAACCATTGCTTTATGAGGTTAAGATATGGCCACTTGATTACAGGATTATCTAGATGATCCATTATATAGCATGGGAAAATTGGAGAGTTGAAAATCTTATAATGCAGAAAATATGTTAATTAGCCCAACCTTCCAAGCAAACTTCAGTCCGTAGATAGCATTCTGCAGCTGCAGACTTGTTTCTAACATTCAGCTGCAAATCTCATGCAAGCATAAAATTAAAAAAATTTCCAGAACACAGCTTGTGTTCAGTAATATAAGAAGTCCATGATTTACTAACAATAAAAGACAGATGCAAAAAAACATACGTTTTATAGAAACACTGCCATTACATCATGACAAGATTACTACATATTGACTAGCCATAACTAAAATGAAAACAAACGTTATTTAGTTTCTTATTCATGTTAAATGCCTAACTTTCATTAAAAAGTAAAGCTACATATGCAATCAACCTATCAGAAAATGTTTGTGATGATAAACCGCTTAGCTACTATCATATCATATAATATGATATTTTATATGTATCAAAATCAATAATGATTTAATGCATGCATGAAATTCTATGCTGCTTTATGATGGAAGGCACATTCTGTGATACCAAATTTGTTTTCATAAGATTGATTACTGACTAGTTGTAATGTTTCCAGCGATCTATATCCCATAAGTCATGTTTGAATCTCAAAGGAATGTAACTAAGAAAATATTATGAATATAGTGATCATATATAGCATGGATTGATAGTGAAACAAAATGAAGTTGGAACCCTAATTTTGTAGAAGCAATTTTTAAAAATAAGAGAATGACCAAGAATAATTGTTACATAAGCAAAGTTTAAATCAAGTTTAAGTTTGGATATATTGTAAATGGTTTGGATAGCTCAAACGATGAGAAATACTCACAGAAGCAAGTTCCAGTGTTGAGCAACGTATATTGTTCCCATGTTTCATGACCTGAATTATATCTCACAAGCATATATAATATCTGGAATAATGACTAATGAACATTTATGTAACAGAGAAAAGTTTAGTATCAACCTGAATGAATTGGCTTGGAAGCTTTCCCTGAATGTCCTTATGTGGAATGCTAAAGTAAAAACCATGCCTATTGTTAAATGGAAGTTTCAAATTGGGCAACTTGAAATCTTCACGATACTTGTTTGCAAGGTTATGTATAGCTGTCAATTTAATATATTGAATAATTTTTAGATAGGTCCAGTACTTCATCGAGACAGAGAGAGGAAAACAAATACAAACAAAACAAGACAAAAAATAAAAAACATAAAACAAAAAAAATGCAAAAGAGATTTAACTAGATATGCACTTATAGAACCTTCACTAGTATCACAAAATGACCTCCGGGCAATATCTAAAAGTCCGTCAATTCCAGCCTTGACAGCAAAACATTGCTGTGTGCGGGCTACAAAAGGAACTCGTGCATGAAGTACATCTTCATCTATTACCTCTCCTATCCTGAAAGAAAAACAGCTTCTTGGGTTAATAAGTGGCATTTCATCAATAGCATCTGAAAATTATCCAAGAACTAACAAGGTAGTTTCTACAAAATATTATCTGTAGTGACCAATTATGAATTCAAAAGTGAAATGAAAATTAGTTTAGCATCAACCTCATAGATCCATGTAAATTTGGACCAGAGACTCAAATTTTTTAACTTCTCTATTGTCTTACATGCAGTGTTTTGGATTGTAGTAGAAGGTATAAATATCTATAGATTGCCATCAATTCCAAAAGTTTAAGTTATTAGGAAAACAAATCCAACTGTATATACCATGTCAACATAGACACTAATATCAAATCAGATACTAAATCACAAGAGAAGGAAAATGTTGGAATTTGATACCAAATTGAAACTACCCGTCCATTTCACTTATCAGGATTGTACATTTTAAATGAGCTTACACATATTTGCAAAAGATGGAAGCTATAAAATAGTAGATAAGAACAAGAATTGAAAGGAAGGCTGTATTTGAAATAACTGCAGAAGCATAAAAGGGCAAACTAGTCATTCTCAAATTTCAAAACAGGGGGGAAATGCCTCTTCTTTTTGTTTAGACTTCGAGTGAAATGAGAGTTTGAGAACATAATTTTATTGCAAAAGCTGAAATGGATTAAAAATACCTTTTTCAATAATTTCAATTTTAACATACCTTTAAATAAGAACATATTAACATATTAATATTTCTATACTTTAACATACCTTTTTCTAATCAGTGCATATTTCTCATTTTCACATACGGACTTGTAAATATTTGCAAGAACAATACTCTTTGCACCCTTAAGCACCTAAAAAATTCCAGTTGAGAATCTGAAACACATTTGAGCCCAAAAGTACAAATAGGAAAGTACATGTATTTATTTACCCTAGACAGTAAAGGTAAGGCATCCAGAGTGGTTTTAAGGAGAATAATACTGGATATCAGCGTTTGACTCTTTTTAGAAGAATCAACACCTAATACTTCATTTGTAACTTTCTTTGGCTTGAAGCAGAAGTGACAAAGTACTCTATCTGAATGAAGAACATGAAAAAGCTTGCCAGTAATATGTAAGGTGAATAAACTTCAGGAAAATTAAATCCACCCCCACACACCCCCCCCCNCCCCCCCCCCAAAACCAACTTTTTGGCTTACCAGTCTCTTTTGGAAATTTTCGCAGAACCTGAGAGAATCCAAAGAACAGTTGTTCATTGCTCATCAGTTCATCCTAACATAAATATAAGAGATTATAGCTCTCAAATACACAATGGCAAGACACCATACAAATATGCATCCTAAAAGCAAAGAGGACACTTATGTGGATGTGCATGTCACTTCCTAAATGTGTCATCTTTCTCTTATTATCTACAAACCATAACACTTACAACATCTATATATAAAGTAACAAAATCCTTATGGTCTATGCCAGGCCCAACTTTGAGTTGCATCTATAAAATCTGCTTTCTATTCTGGTTAAAGATAAATGTGATATTATAAACTAGTTCTCAAAAATTTTAAACGAATGAAAGCAAAGTCTTACGGTCATAGTTTATGCTAGGTCTCATTAAAAATACAATGCCTCCTCTACAGTAAAACATATGCGATACATATAAGGGTATAAGCTTTTCAATTGCACAGAAATCTTGGAAAAAAATTTCAGGCTGGATATGAAGTTTAAAATCAATTACATTTGCATCGGTTACAATATTCAACACTAACCAAGCAATCTAGACGACCATTGATAGTTTCAATGTCTTTTAGAGGCTGCAAAAGATTAGCACGAAGAAGTCTAGTCCTGAAAAAGAAATCAGATTGATTGAACTTTTATGTATGTCAAAAAATAAAATAAAGGAAAAAGTAGTATTATTTAAACGAAAGTTGACTTTTATATATAATTTGGTATCTTAGTTTCTGTTCCAAGCATAAACCTCAAGTTGACCACACATGCCCCAGCCTTCCTGCTGGTAATAGTCTATTGCATTATTAACTCTAAAAACTATGTAGATAAGCAAAATTTACACTATTATAAAGAGAATTACAATGTGTGGAGGAATAAATTTATATTATAATGAAGAGAACTGACTACATGTGGGCAGGTAAAATTTTGACAAGAGATAATGCATCAACCAACTGATAAAAGTACTGATATACCCTCCAAAAGTCTTTGTTGTCTTAAGCATGTGGAACAAACTTCGCTTTTTGTTGCTTGTGCCCCACAGTGTCGAATGCATTGGCTCAATGATCTCCAAATTTTGAACACTGAGAAGAAATTTCTATTACCATAAAAATATAAAATCACCTAACCCATCATAAGTTAACTTTACATCCCTTTTAAAATTTCATTACAAAAATTATTTTTTAATTGTATAAAATATTTCATATTACAACTGTAACATCATGTGTGTGATATATAAAAGGGGTTATATCAAAATCTAAAAAACTTTCAGAAAAGGAAAGAAATCTTACCTAGTAGCATCAATATTCATATGGTCAAATGAGCCATTAAAAGTGACCTGCAAAAGCACAGTTGCACAATAAATTAAAACGTCACATTCCTCAAAACAGGGAAAAAGAGTTGAATGTATAGCAGAAACAGAAGGAAGCTCCTTTTGAGTGAAAAACAGAAGCTGTAAATTGAATGGTCAATGGATAACAAAGTTTCCACATGTAGTAAGCTGGAATTATCAATATACACTAGCAGGTAGAATAACAGAAAAGAGACTAAAAAGATTAAAACCCACATGGATAGTAGTGAATTTCGTGAGAACTCTAATTCAGTTTGAAACTCATACAAACTGACACAAACATGAAGTGTTAGTTTTAGTATTATTATTATCTATAGATTTGTATCCAAATGCAGATAGGTGAAGTGGAATTTTTTTATTAGAGAAGCTATGTATTAGTATTAGCATAATGTATGTATAAATCCGTACAGCATGGCTACTTCAGGAGAAATATTATTATTACTCTCTAACTGCAACTGCTAATAGGCAGTCCACAAATTTGGTCTGCTAATTCATATCCTTTAGTAGGAGATAGAGAAATGGTAGGTAGTCTTTATAGAAGAACATGCATCCTCAGGCACATACCAATAGGGAGTGATTTGTAACAATGACCCCTTTCTCTGCTTCTATCCTGTGGATGCAGTTGATTCATTATCCAAAAAGATGAAAGGAAAAGTCAAGGATAAAAAGTGCTTTAAAGAGTAAAATACAAGCATATAGTAAACTGACCGTACAAAGCCACTTAGAAATACCTAAAAGTAAATGTTCAGTTTTATAACATACTACGAGAAATTTCAAAAATATTATGGTGCTTTTAAGTACTGCTTTAAAGCAAAATAGTAAACCATGACTATGTGTTATGCAAAATCACAAGCAGAAAGTGCTAAGGAAGGGTTTATATAGGACATCAGGAGATTATGAAACTTTGACATACTCTACCACCAGAGTCCCTGGTCCCCCCTTGGACCAAATATTTTGCAACGAATGCATGCTGGAGCTTGACACTATGATCTAAGCTGCATAACCGATGCATAACGAGAATAGAGATAAAGAAAGAGGTAAAATTTGATGAAAGGTGAAGAGAATTAGAAGAAAGGGAAAGAAAATAGATGACATGGTAGTATTAGACAACATTGAGTTTGTCATGCTATTGCCAATGTACATTTAAAGCTGTCCATTTTTACATTTTAATTCAGCATTCATTAGCAAATTATAATGAATTCCGAAACTATAAAGGCAATATTTTAGTTTGTAAAACAGCTCAAATTCTTTGGGCTTTGGCTTCTATTTTTACCCAACAATAAAAACAAATAAGAATGAAGAGGCTCATTCTGAAAAATACCACTTGATTGTAGCTGCTGCTGCTGCCAAACACAGGTAATACTGCTTATAATAAGTATCCAAACCAAGCGCTGACGGCTCCTTGGCTGCTAGATTTTTAGTAAGCACAGCACCCTGATATGTAAAGCAAAAATGGGCATGTTAGCATAAATATTGTTGATAACAAATAAATATAAAAGGAGTGCCTAGTATAACCTTAGTGTCATCAAAGCAACCACGGGGCATTACAACCTGCACAATCAGCATATGAATTGAGGCCTAAAATAAATTCTAGAAGAATTTTGGAACATTTAGGTGTTTGGTAAAATTATAGTTATTTGATTAACAGCAGCTTTTAGAATCAGATAAGAGGTTGATTTTAAAAATCTACTTCTCTTGTAATGAGGATAAAAAATAAATAAATAAAAATAAAAAAATTCCTAATTACCATTAACTAATCAATATAATACCACCTTATATTTATCTTTTATCCTATCAAACAATCATACTCAAATTAAAACTCACTTATAAATATAAATTCAAATAAAAACTTTAATATAAATCAACCACTTCAATATCCAAATATCATCTCTAATATAAACTTTTCTTCTTCTTCTTCTTCTTCTTTTTTTTTTTCAAAACAAAATAAAACTTCATTCATAAGAAGAAATAGAAAATCAGCCTGGTCTATAGGAGATAACCATAAAGGAACCTCTTCCATCCAGATCAAAACCGAAGATAAAGAAAGGGCATATCTTGCCAATTCATGTGCCACCCGATTTGCACTTCTAGGTTTATACAAACAAGAGAAATTATTAGCAAAAACAAACATATACCTGACATTCTCTAGTAAATGGCAATCTGCACCCAGATTGACCCTCTAATAAAAACTTTCATGTAATATAAAAACTTTAATATAAACGTTAATAAAAACTTTTAAAAAAAAAAAAAAAATACTCTTTTTAAAGTTAAGTATTTATTTAAAACTGAGATTTTAATAAAAAAGTGTCAAATCAGATTTTTACTCTTACCACTTTGTCCAAAAAAAGAAGATTTTTAACTTAACAGACTTGATTAGAAATTTACATCATATATCCATTTTAATTATTGTCAATTTTCAATAATAGAACTTATTAAGTTATCAAACACTTTGTAACTTTTACACTTTACAACTCTTTTATTAACATAAATTACCAAAACACGTAATTGATTCTTTCTGCAACACAGGTAAAGCTGATTCTTTGTTCAGTACAGTTACAGCTATCCTTTTAGAATCTAAGCAATACCAAACTTAGCATTAGTTCTTCAATTGAGTTATTATTGTATGCTTAGATAGAGAAGATAGGCATATAGTAGCATACCCACAAATAGAGAGAAAGAGAATGAGGGAGAGAGCTTGAGATTTTCATTTTTTATGGAAATCACCTTCTTGACTGCAGCATAGAATCTGTCCACCAATTCAGAAACTCCAACCCTGCCATCAGGTGCCAGCTTGTTTGGGGAAACAATGATCACCATAGGATCATAGAAATGCAGCAACGTTCTTGTATTCTGATATGAACTGGTAGTTTCTATATACTGAGAAAGATGCAGCGAAGCTGACCTCAAGTCAAAAGCAGCCACCCCAACCTGTCAAGATAAGAACATGAATGAACCTTTTAGTTAAACACTTCTAAAAATGAAAAGCAACAAGTAGAGCTGGTTATGAAATTTTTTGAAATGTGCTTGTGGAGTAAGGATTCATTTTACCAAAAGAGGAGAAAAAAATAATTTGAAGTTATATCGATATAAATATAATGCACTCTGGAAAATTCAATTTAACAATTTTTAAATGCTTAATGAGAAGGTGTCTGTAACTGCAGTATGAGCAGGTTATATGCCACGCTTAAAACTTGCAACCTTACAAAGTAACCTTTATCATTATAACTTGATTCAAGTGCATATGTGATCTTCCGCATTCATTCACTTCTCTCAACATTGATTTTCTATCATCATGAGCAAGTAACTTCTAGAATCATTTCATACAAATTTAGAATATTATTTATCACTATACCCTGTGAGTCATTTTAATTTTGAACACTCCAAGAACCACACATGGCTAAATTCAATTAGTATACAAGCAAATATTTGAAACTCAAAAGACTGTCATTTCTACTTTCTAATAAATTAGTAATAGGATTAATCTAAGAAGAACTACTATTCAGGTGTCAAGAGAATTGCTCCACCAAAATGAAAGTTAAAATACTTATTTGAATAGATAAGATCATAAAACCACTTACTTAATATGGGAAACATCATTTACCAAAAAAAAGTACAGAAAAACAAGTTGTACAGAATTTTTGTTTCATTTTCACCTTCATAATGAAAATTCCATTCCATAATGCATAAAATAATCAGACCGAACCTATAAACATAAATGTTAACCTGCTTGGTTCAAAATTAAAGAGACTACTTAAAGCCTTATTGTTTTTAAAACGCTTATCAGTCTTTAATTCAAAATTAAAAATAAAAATAAATAATAAATAAATAAATAAATAAAAAAGTCAGAAAAATAACAATTATTTTTTTCATATCCAATCTTTCTTTTCACCAAATTTCCTATCCTCTGTTTGTTTTCTTTTCTTAAATTATAAAACACATGCATATTGTTAAGTCTAATAACTATTATTCAAACTCTATTCCAACCTCATTTTGCAATTTTTACAGGTGATTAGAACATTGAATTTAATAAATCATATGAAAACAGTTTTTGAACCAATTATAACCTCATAAAGAAATTCTAACAAGCTCAACTGAAAGCTGGAGAGGAATGGACTTAAAAATCAACTAATTCTAGCTCAGGCGGTCATTGGTTATTACTCATTATAGTACTCTCATTTGTTTTATCCAAAACCAAATTCCAATGCCTCAAATCATTTATCAGGTAGTTCATACTATCTGCTAGGTGTGTTAAAAAAATTAAGACGGAAGGTAAGAATTCAAATCTGACTCTAGAAAATGTAGGAAATCTAATATGAATTAAGAAGAAGACGAAGAAGCATAGAATACCAAAGCTGACACAATTTAAAGATTATCAGAAGAGTACGAAATGACAGTAAACATCAATTTTGTTGCGGATTAAAACCTGCGTTTTGCTTTCGTACTGCCGTTAAACTCTCAAGCAAATCAATCAAACCAACAAAGCTTCGTCAATACGAAACAAAGAACGAAGATGTATTTAAATTCAGAGATATGAACATCTATCCAACAAATGTCCTCCCAATTTTCTGCATTTTCTCGGCGAACACGTAAAACGTGAGAGAAGGAAAAGACATATACCTCCTTAGCTCTGTTCTCGATGAGACCGATCACAAAGCTTGATCTCTCCCCTCCCTCATCTTCCATGGCTATACGCTCTTAGTAACAGCGAGTTCTGATTTATGCGCCATCCTTAGTGCTATATATAGCTAGAGAAGTTCCTCTTCCTGCTGAATTAAGGGTGCGTACTCTGCTTAACATGCGCAACGGATGTGGGAAAATTAGCATCAAGTTCGACTAAACAAACTGGGCGCCTTTTATATGGAGAAAATGAAATAGAAAACTTGATGCCTTTGAAGGCGCGAAATTTTTTTTCTTTTTAATAATGTAATTTTACTTTCACGTTTTTTATATTTCCCCAACCAATAGGTTTTTTCTTTTTTCTTTTTTTTTTTTTTTTTTTTTTTTTGCCCCCTCTTTTTTTAGGGTTTTTGCCTTTTTGACATAAATGTTTTTATAGCTTTAATAGTTTTAAAACTTTATTTTTTTTCTAATGTAGAATTAGCATCCCCTTTGTTTTTAAGTTTCTAAAAGAACATCAAGCCAAAATCTTCACCATGACTTTTTAGCTGTTAAATTATATTAATCAAAATAAAATTTTATTTTTATTATATCCGTGCTCTCAAAAAGAAATATGTTTGCATACATTTTAAAGTTAAAAAATTACTAGAATATGAAGGCTTTGGACGGCTCTTTATAAACTTTAAAGGTGATGATGCTAGTTTGATACGATATAACATAAATTGCAAAAATGTTGAAATTACAGAGAAGATTGGTGCCGGGAACCTTTTTTATTAATATTCTAATCGTTATAAAATCAACAACACTCCTCACATTTGTGACAAAATTGTACCCAAAAAAGAAATGTGTAACTATTTATACTTTTGTAAATTTGCTCCCTAATGGTAAACTCATCATCTGTTGACAAGGACCCGTTTGGATCACTGCATTAGATGGAACTAGATTAGAGTATAATAAATTTAGTTCCATCTCATGTTTGTTGCAAACTTTTTTTTCTCATTAGACTGGACTATAAATAGTCCAGCCTCCCCCTATCATTTTAATCAATTGGTTTAATTAATCCCATTTAAAAGCATTGGCTTAAATGGGACAATTTCATTAGAAACCATTGACTGGTGTAGACCGACATTGAACAACAATGACTAGTCTTTGATCGGTATTGGCCACCATTGATCAATCTTTGATTGGCATTGATCGGTGTTGATCAACCTTTGACCGACCGCAGATCAGTGTTAACCAACCAGAAAATCCACAGAAATTGCACTGGAGTTTAGTTAACTCCTCCAATAATTTTTAATTAATTTATAATAAAATTTTATATTTTATAATCCAGTTCAACTTTTGTTCTATCACAAATAAGTGATAATACTAAACTGTCCAATCCATTCTTATCAAATACAGTCAAATCCTATACTTGCACTCTAGTCGAATGCGGCAATCCAAACAGACCACTTGTACACAACAAGAAGATACAAAAGATCACAGCCTTTTATGCACTATCTTAGCAACTATGGCGACCCATTACTTCTTCAATTGCAACAAATCGACCCTTTTCTATAGAAAGTTGTGCGGCAATCCCAATTGCAACTGAAACCAGCCCATCTAGTAAATCCACAGCAGGAGCTTGCTCACCTTTAGCTCTAATTGCTTTCAAGAAATTAAGGTGCTCCAAATAGCTGGATCCGTGATGCAGTCCCTCATATCTGAAGCAAACAAGAGATTAATTTAGCATTACATGGAAAGTGCAGTCAAAATGACACTGTGAGCACACTAATTGAACCCAAAAAAGAACCAACTTTATTCGATCATCCTCGGCTTTTAAAATCTCCACGCCATCCCTGCCTGCTAATCGAGTGCCAAAACGGACCAAACTCTCAGGAACAAAGGCCTCCCCCTGTAAAACTTGTTTTGTAAATCAAAATGAAAAAAAAAAAAAAAAATGCAGAAGTTTATAATTTATCCCTCTAAAAATGAATGCAGGACTTATTGCTAGAACCCAGAGAAAGATAAAATTACCTTCCCCACGTCACCAACCACAGATATTTCTTGCTCATTTTTACTCCCTTCAGCAAACATACAGAGATCGAGCATCCCACGAGAACCATTGTCAAATTCAATAATAACATATGCATTATCAATTATATCTGGTACCTGATGAACAGCAGGTTGGATAGGTAAATATGGATAACAGAGTGATCAAAATCTATGCAAGTAATATAAATATATATAAACTAATGGGTGTCATTACAAGAATCAAGTAATTAAACTGACTAGCCTACTATATTTTTTCCATATCTGCATCAACTACCATATATCTTGAAAACCAGTCCAACAACATAGCCTTCTTTTATTATGAAGCCACTGTGACTGCACAATATATGTTATTTCCTTATGCCGCTCCTAATAATAAAAGGATTTACAATTCCAGTATATGTAACATATTTTGCAGCTTCTCAAAAATAAAAAATAAAAAACAGATATTATGCAAAGCAAATCTGACTGCATAAAGTCTTAGTAAGGTGATTCAAGTACTTCCATCCAAACAACTAGACTGTATGAAACTCATTTCTCTGGCATGCAGGACAAGCAATTCTCACCCATAGCCTATATCATGCCATTATAAGAATATATGTGATTCTTGTTTCTAGCCAGTGGATAAGCTAAAGTGAATCCAATAGTAAAGGCTACTAGATTTTATTAGTATTGGATGATTTGATATATGGATTTTTGGATTAGCAATCAAAAGTACGCGTAGTTCAACAATGTTTTCCATCATAATGTTATTGTATATTCTTCAAGGAAACACAAGCAAGAAGCTCAATTTTAATTTTATTAGATGTTCTACCAAGTGTATTGAATTTCTGTATTCTGTGCAAAGAAGAATACCTTTCCATCATATATTTCGTCTTTGTGATTAACATCAATAGCACCTGATGCCATCACACGAACAGGATTTGCACCTGCAAACAGCCTCATCAAATCAAAGAAATGGCAGCACTTCTCTACCAGAGTTCCCCCAGTGTTAACATTGAACCGATTCCAATTGTTGACCTATTACAACAATGATTGCATAAGCGTAAAAGATCAATTGCAACAACAAGAAAATAGAACTTGGGGTTGCATATCATATACCTTAACCAAGAAAGGAAACCGATGTTCCCGGATAGCCACCATTTTAACCTGTCCAAGACTTCCATCTTTGACTATTTTGATCAATTTAGCAACAGGTGGCATGTACCTGTACTCCAATCCAACTTGTACAAGCATATCCTGCCTCTTCCTAGCAGCATTTACAACCTAGTTCCAAACACACTACATGATACGGATCAATTTAAGAGAAAAAGGAAACTCTAGTCGATAAAATTTTAAGATAAAACAAGATAAGATCATAGAGCGGTAGAGGAACAGCATGCCTCAAAGTGCTGTAAGGTATCACATTGAGAGAAAGGCAGCAATATATGTTTATAATTTAATCAGCAAGTACTATGGGGGCGTTGAAAATAAAATTAAAAAGTTTTCATCATTCAAGAAATACCATCTTCAGGTTGCGGTGTCAACATAACACAAAAGAATAACCATTTAGTAGATCATTGCATAAACTTAGCTCATTGCTAAATTCAGCTAACACACCATAAGCGAAACTATGTTATGACCATCAGTAAAGGTTAGACTACTCTTCTATTTCTTTTGCTATTTAGGCTATAAAAGGTCTCTGTTGTTTCTCTTTGTATTATGAATTGAACAATTGCAATAAGAAACAGTAGCATCCTTTCCTCTCTTTTTCCTTTTATTCTTTGCTTCGTATTGAATAAGTTAACAATACCTTATCCACTGCAAACTGATCTAGAGTTGATTATTTTTCATACCATTTGAGGTATAAAAACTACTATGAAACGACACTAATTTTGACAACCCAAAATCCCAAATTGCAAAAATATTCCCAATACTTTCCACTAATCTATTAAACTTAACCACAAAAAGGAAAACAATTGCCAAACTCATCAATGTGGTTCACTAAGATAAATGAAATGTGATAAAACTTCAAAGTAGCAGCAAATGGACTGTATAGTTAATTTGATATACTGCCAAAATCCACTGACTGACCTCTTGGCAGTGAGCAACCGTGGTGCACAGAGGCTTCTCTACCAGTACATGATGAGGTTTTGGGTGATTAATAATATCCATTAGGATTTGATAATGGGTCATGTTTGGACTTGATACAACCACAACATCACAGAGCTGGCTGTCTAATAGCTCCTTGTGTCCTGAAAAAATCTTTACAAACAAAACTCCCTAATTAACAAATCTAATTGTTTCTTCGAAATTAAAGTATATATAATTAAATTTAAAAAGAAAATAAATAAAGAAATTGAACAGTTCTTCTGTAATTAGAAATTGGGTAAAATTCCCCTACCTAACATATTTCACAAAAAGGAAGTTAATAAAGTTGAAGGGAATAGAGTAAACCTTAATGGGCCAATTGTAAGAGCGTGCCAATTCAAGGGCAAGGCGTTGGGAAGGAACATGAGGGTCAGCTATGGCTACGACGGCCACATTTTCATTAAGAAGATGGTGAAGATTGATAAGGTGCTCTCGTCCCATCATACCCGCACCTATAATTCCGTATTTTACAGTGTCGGAAGCTGCCATGGTTGAGTTTTGGAAAGCTTGGGACTGTACTCTGTAATGGTGGTCACTAAGGCTGCTGTTCTGGCATCAAGATTTGAAGCTAGTGTTTTTGACTTTTCGTTTACTACTCTTGGCCGTATAAAGTAAGTAATAAGGAAGCTTTACATATTTAGATAAATAAAACGGGACAGAATGTCTCATAAATTGGGAAATTTGTTAAATGTAACCTTTTAAACGATGCATGGCTGCAGAGCCCTTCTAATGAATGACACGTGGCAAAGTGTATTTGAAAAAAAACAGATATAATCGGTTTTAAAAGGAAAAAAAAAAAAGGAAGAAAAATAAAACTGAGTGGGAAAACCGAATGTATGGCTAGAAAGTTGCTATGTAGGCAATTAAATATTTTATATATATTAAATAAGTTTAAAAATGTTACTCGTTATTTATTTATATTACATGTTAAAGATAAATATTATATAATATGATCAATATTACTGATTTTTAATAAAAATAAACCGAGTATGGATAAATTTTATATATTATTTATTAATATTACGAAATATGAACAATATTATTCAATATAGACAAGGAAGTTAAAATTACTGAATAAGGACACATAGTTACCTGATTTGGACTAAAAAATACTCCCTATGGATTAATATTATCTAATATTGACAATATTACTGGAGAATTGAGATATTACTCCTTATGAATTTATATTACGCAATATGGATAACTATTACCTGATATGAAATTTTTTACTTAAATTGACAACGAGAGCAATTTTATAGCTTATCGAAAAATATTATTAAGTATGGAATAAAGTTAAATATTATGAACAAATATTACACAATAAGGCAAAATTGTTTACTATGAACATATTACTCGTGTTGGATTAATATTACTCAATATGAATAAATATTGCATAACAACAACAATTGTACTCAGTATATTAATATAGATAATATTACACATCATGGACGAATATGACTAAGTATGGGATAAAGTTATATTTTATGGAACATATTACAAAAAAAAGTGTTGTTATTGAAGATGGACATGCCATATATTAGTCTTTTATTACAAGATTTATTGAATATGTTTAAATTTATTAGAATTTAATTAACTGAATTTAGTACAAATTATTAAAATAAAAAAAATTAATGAAGATGGACAAAAATATAGTTCCCACCCATTTTTATTATCCATGACACAATATTTATATAATATGAATAAATTTATTAGAAATTTATTTACTAAATTGATTAGAAATTTACAATAATGTGAAGTAAAAAGAAATTATGCAACTTGGGTAAGAATAAACATCCATAACTTGTATCATGGACATCCATGATTAGACAAATAAAAAAAGTTAACAAATTGTAAACACTCATATTTTATTTTTTCTAATTAATAGCAATTGAGTAGCTTCTTAGAATGGACAATTAGAGAAGAGAAAAAAGCCTAGTTTGGAGATATTGCCAAGTCATGGCTAAGTATTGAGCCGAACAAAACGTATAATTATTGGAAGTGAAATTCTCTTTTTTCATTTGACATTAATTTTGGAATTTAGAATTAAAATAAAATTAGACCCTAGATATGGAAAGACGTTTAAGAGTTTCATGTCAAGAAAGCTAAATCATGCAGTGTAATCAAGTAGGTAGGTAGGTAAGTACGCGTACAAGTTAATCACGAAGCCTCCACAAGTAATCTTCTTAATTAACTTGCCTAATTTTATCCCTCCTTTGATAATTTCACAATACCAAAAAATAATCCCAAATAAATTTTATGATGAATTGGAGGATAAAATCTTTAAAATTTCATGACAACTATGTTTCAACCAAGGTTGGATTTTGGGATTACTATTACATAATGTTTTTTTCTTTTTTGTCTCTACCACACATCATCCATTGATACACATTATATTAATTACAAGTACTTCAAAAATCTTCCATTTATACAATGTTTAGTGGGCCAACTTATTCTCTTTAGGGCATATTTTAGAAACCATATCTTCCTGCGTATCGCAATGTTGAATGTATTGAAAGTACTCTCTCTCGGCTTCATTCAATGACGGATAAGACTTGTACATGTTCCCATTCCATCCATTAACTTGTTCATGACATTGAAGCCATGAGTGATATATTCTTTGTTTGTGACCTCTAAATACAACATACACTCTTTTACCAACCATCTATGCTGCCATGTACATATACATATATTATTTAAATTACAAATGTTAATTAACTGAAGGATATTAACATCTGAAGAAGTTAAAAAAGCAATAAAAATTTTAGCAAAGCAATTGAATATGAAAACACTTACAATGGCCATCTTGTCTATATAATAAACGACAAAGTACATATAAGGTATTAAATATTCAATTGGCAATTAATCCACATGAACCAGGCATATCAAAATTTCCCCTCAATTAATGCAACATTCAATTTATTTGGTTCTTAGTTGTGATCGTACTTGTTTAATGAACCTTTGCTGATTTACACCGAACACAGGTAATGCTTGGATGTACTTGCAAGCATAAGTAATATATAGATGATCTTCAGCCCAGTTGACTTTTTCTAACTAGTTATGTCACTTTTTAAAGCACTACAGTTGTTCAAAGATGCACAAAAAGTTAGAAACGAGATAAAGAGTCAGAATTAGAAGGTTCGGCATACAAATATTCAGCTACTGAATCGTAGGTACACTGACATTAAACCAAAAAACGTGGACATACATTGTAAAGAAACAACATATATGTAGCATTTTTAAGCCAATATTTGAAATTATTTCCTTCTGTGTAATATGTTTTTTTTTTTCAATCTAATTTTTTTTGGAAAATGTGATATAAAAAATGTTAATAAAATAATTTGAACCATCTTCGGAACTAGCAAGACCAAACACAGATAGGAAAATAATTTCTCTCAACCATAATCTCAGTTTTAGTGTCCTAGCAACCGCTATATCGTTCCTCACACCCTTGTTCAGAGTTGCAAGCTCATCCTTGACCTCCTTTTTGAAACTTGAGAACTCCACGCTCATTGTTTCCATTTTCTAGGTGAGAATGGTGATTTTATGAGAAACGTCTCTCATAGATAGGCTATCCAATGGAATCTTAACGGTTAAGTCAATTGTTGTCTCCAAGAAGACTGGTCTCAATTGTGTTTTGCCTCATCAGCCTGTAAACAAAACGGATAAATAATGTTAGAACACCATTATATGGACAACAACCGAATATAAAACATTTCAGAAATGAAAAGTAAATTAGGAGCTGACCGACTTTGAAGATTGAAAACACAACATTTTCACCATCTTCCTAAATTTCTTCGTCTCTTGTTTGCCCTATGCACATATTGCAGGTAAGTTTTAGAAAACTATTTGTTTTCCCATCCATACGACGTCCATGTAAAATAATTAGTAACACAAATGAACCCAATGAGCAAGTAAAACAATACATGTACTAGTCAATGAATTCAAAATACACATGATTGGCTGATTTTCTTACCTGAAGCACCAGTAAGCATCCACAAATGTACTATGGATTAGAATTCATGTACTTCTGGATCCCCTCACATAGACGATTGAAAGTCCATGTAGCCCAATTTTTCCCTCTAATCGAGCTGGCACTATGGACTCGACTTAGGTCCTTACTCGATATATACACAGAAGAGGTGAAACTCAATATCGTCCCCATCAAGAATAGAGTGAAGATCACTCTGAAGTCATCCCTGGTCGCATTTTTGTTGGCTAATATCTAGTGCAGGGCAGCAATATGGATCGGTTATTCACCTAAGGTGTATTTGGACTTCAGCACATCCAATGCATCCGTGTCCTCGACATAATCGATGTGCTTCCACCGTCTGGCAGCCAAATCAACCTCTCAACAGTTCTGGACAGACAATGTAAACCATCCCATGCACATCTAAAGTATGGCTGAAATGGTCGAAATGATCCACCAACCACATCACCAACAATCTATCGATCGGAGCTAATTTACGCCTTATAGGGATCTGAACCCTAAGTCTTCCACCGCCTTCTTCTCATTGTCGGTGAAATCATAAGCAACACACCACTCACGTTCAGGGCTGCATCAGGTGAGAAACGTGCGGCTTTCCTCGATATCGCTGCCATACCGCGTCTTCTCATTGCCATCTAGGCCTTTCCACTTCCTACCCAACTCCTTCATAGCCTGCATATATATATATATATATTTCCATATTCAAAATAAGCATTTTTTTATTCATGTACCAAATACACTTGCAGACCAATAAACAAAAAAAATCTTTAAATTAATAGATTATGATGCCATAAGAATATAGTGAAAGGGTGTTTCCTTTTTGTAGAATATGATTACTTTCAAAAGATTCTGTACAAATTCACACACAAATTTCAATAGATACACTATTGTTTAAAGAATTCCTAACAACAAAACTATTCATAAACTTTTAAAATGAAACGAAAACACATAAACACAATAACAAATAAAACAAAAAGAAAGGTTATTGAACACAAATTGAATAATTACAAAACACATTGCTATACATTCACATATAAGGAATATTGCATAAACAAAATCATATATTGTCAACACACATGGCTTACTCTGCATATATATAAGTAAACAAATCACTACACTTCTATGTTTTCGATGATGAAAGAGTGTATCAATTGGTACCATTTCTTCAATCTATTTTTAGTAGTTGAGATTTTTTTTACTATTTTTATGTTATTTTTTAATTTGCAATGATAGTCTAGATTTGGCGGATTTAGCTTATGTTTAAATTAGTTACGAAGGAAAAAAAAAAGAGGATGAAAATGATTTGAAAAAAATTAAAATACCGTTACAAAAATAATAGCTAACAGATAGAAAAACTAAAAAAACAATTAATAGTAATTTACTCATATTTAAAATATTAAACTGTCAAAAAGAAAAAAAAATTAAATCTGCCAAATAAAATCAATGCAGCTAAATTATTATTTTTTTCCTATTCCATATTCTATTTATTGACATTTCCATTTACAAAGAAGAAAACAAATACACAAAGAAAAAATAGAGAAAATCAATGCACCTTACAAATTATTTTTTTCCCTATTCCACATTATATTTATTCATATTTCCATTTCCAAAAGATATCAAACAGATATACAAAGAAAAAATAGATAAAATCAATGCAGGCTCAATTATTATTTCTTTCATCTTTCACATAATAATAATGTGATATTTCCATTTCCAAAGAAGATCAAACACATACACAAAGAAAAATTAGAGAATCAATGCACCTTACAAATTTTTTTTTTCCCTATTCCACATTATATTTATTTATATTTCCATTTCGAATGGAGGTCAAACAGATACACAAAGAAAAAATAGATAAAATCAATACGCATACTTGTTATTTTTTCCCTATCAAGCATTATATTTCTTCATTTTTTCATTTTCAGACAAGATCAAACAAATACACAAATATAATATATCAAAATAACTTTTGGTTTAATACATTTCAATCTTCAAGAAGCCCCATTAGTTTCTCCAATAGCTTTTAATAAAGCCAGCAACTAAAACCTACATATTAATTATAAAAGTATTAGAAAACACAACTACAAATAATACTATCTAAATGAGAAAAAAACATAAATTTGTTTTGCTAAACAATTCAAGCATTATGAATACGCTGGTGTGTCAATAATGTGCGAGGACCAGCTGCAATGCTAGATATTATGCAACCTGATATGCAGTTGAACAGGGTTCAACCTATATATGTATATATAATATTGTATATATTAGTACATGTTAGTGTATATACACAATTACACACAATATAATACACACACACATACAGTAACCTCGAATACAATGGGATATCAGTACATATATATATACATATATACATATATATATATATATAGAATAACCTTAAATTGCATTATGAGTCAAATGCCTTACATTTTAATTCAACAGCTAGAATTGACTACCCAACATAAATAAACCCTTCCACTCGTATCAAAGTAAAAATACTATTGAGCTAAACTTTTGAGAACTAGAGCTACCATATGTCATTACTTGTCAGTGCAAAGTACTACCAAAGGCAAAGTAACAAAATTGACAACATGACAGAACACTTGTATTGTGAAACTATACTAACATAAGTCAACAAACATACCATTTATGAATGGATGAAAAAAATTGTTTTACAATTAAAAAAAAGTTCTTTCTATCTTTTAAAAAACAAATTAATCAGCACATTCGATTGAGATAACAAAATCAAAATAAAAAAGAGAAAGAAATGAACTCTTAATTCTACCATGACTATACAGTGTAAGATAATTCAACCCTCCTGTAAGCTATAACCAGCCATTAAGCCGAGCATATTTCCATACTGTTATTTTAAATGAACATTCAGAATAGCTTTCTAGTATTTCCAATATGTTCATGTTAGATTTCTAATAAATATGTTGTATGTGTAATACCAACTGATCACATCATCTTAGTTAGAATAACAAATCAATGTAATTGAATTTATGATGTATTAGCTATCAAAATGAGTGACAATTTTCAACAAATAAAACTAATCTAGGACAATATTATTACAGTCACTCTGCACTATTATTTCATACTTAAATGACCATGTACCTTGTTATTTCAAAAACAAAAATTCATACAAAACTTCAAAGGTAAAATTAAAATAAAGAAAAAATAAACAATGAATCTTGTTCATTTATGTTACCTATTGGACCTTCAATGTTTTATAAACAAAAAAGATAACAAAACTTCAAACGTTTTTGAAAATCCCAAAATCCTGTGGTTTCCAAATTCAGCCCAGATATTCCTGCCAAGATAATTACAAAAGTTGAGGAAACTTTTCTTACCGAAGATGACAGAGGATGAGACATTTTCTTTTGGGTGGAATCAAAGATAATAGGGGGCGGAGGAAGAGAACGGGGTGGAGACTCAGTGAAATGGGGGTGGAAAAAGAAGAACGGGGGTGGATGCAGAGCGAGGGCGGCAAACGTTTCCAAATTTCTAAAATAATGATTTCGTGTTTAGGGCAGATGAGGGTATAATCGGGATTGTATAATATTTTGGGGGTAAATTTGGAAATGTAAACGTTTAAATTTAATTTTTCAAAAAAATTGACCAGCAAAACTCCTTATTGGCTGTTTTCAACAGAGGGTTCATGGCTGGTAATTAGGGGGTTCACTTGAGTTTCATCCCATACATTGATAAACAAATTTATGTATTTATGAGTTACCAAAATAAAATTATGTACTTATGTATTTCATAAAAAAAAATAGTATTTATTGTATTTAAAAATTATTGTTTGTCTATCTATTAATTGATTCTATTAAATTTTAAAAAGTGGTTGGTCAAGCAAATTTTTTTATACAGACGAAGAGGTTTTGTTGTCCACATGATTCTGTCTTATATAAGTTAATTTTGAAACTTTCTAAGACCTTTGGTAGCAACTTTTACACTGTGTTTGAATTGATGGAATAGAAGATAAAGAAAAGGAAAAGAAATAATTTTTTTGTTTGGATTGTTAAAAATAGAAAGAATAAAGGAGGAGAGAAATAGTGATGCCTATTTTTATAAAATTTGTTTGTACTTAAATTTGATAGAAAAAGGAAAGAAAGAAAAAGGGTTTTAATAAAAAAATTTAGTATTCCAAAATTATATTTTTATATGTTGATTAAAAATACAAGAAAAAAGTTCATACGATGACATTTTTGTATATAACAAAAATCGCATTTATTATTGTTTTAGTTTTGTTTCCTTTATTTTCATTTCCATTAGTAATCATCCAAACAACAACTATTTAAAGTCACTCACTTTTTTTTCCTTTCTTTTTTTTCTTATCTTTTCTTTTTCCTCCTTTAATCCAAACACTGGTGTTAGATTCTAGTAAGGAGAGGTTCTAAAGAGAGAGGTATTCATTGATTAAAGAAAGAAACCCTGATGCCATCAAAGATGCATGAGGGTTTGGGTTTCCATGATTTAAGTATCTTCAACTCAGCTTGACTTGTTTGGCAAGTTTGGAGGTTTTATGAGTCTTTAGTTTCCTTGTGGGTTCGATGTTATTATGCCATTTATCTTCCTCACGTATCTTTCTACAATAGAAGTACATTTCTCATGGTTCAACAACTTAGAATGATTATTGGGTCAATCATGTTTCAAAACTTTCAGATTTTATTGTTTTTCCTTAAGCAACTTGATCCACCGTGAAGTTGGAGCTCGTGTTTCCTGAGTGGATGATGTAATTAATCAGACCGATCCCTATTGCAAGGTTTGGTTGTCAAGATAGGCATATATGGTCTTTCACTATAACAAGTTTGGTCTCCGTTAAGACTTGTTATCATGCGTTCGGTTGATGATTCTTTGGGAGGATGTGCTTTGGGGGCCTTATCCTTGGCTTCCCGTGCTTTTGGAAGTTCTTTTGGTAGATTGATGCGGCTCTAATGTTATACATCTTTTGTTGGAAGGTCTTACACAGTGGCTTGGGTACTAGATATGATATGTTTTGCCTTCACCTTAGCTCTGATCCTTTGTTTCTCATATGTACATTGGAGGATAAAACTATAGATTTTATGATGTTATTGTCAATGGGTAAATGTTGGTTTGGTTTGGTTCAACCCTTGGTTTGAGCATTCCCAATCGAGTGAGTTGAGCTTTTTTCTTTCAAGATCTAGTTGGTTCTTTCAATCACAATGAGGAAGATGGATGCTATCATATTCGTGTTTTGTTTTATTTTTGTTGGTATATTTGGTAGCAAAGGAATGATTTTTGAAGGCTCTTACATGGACCGAACAGTCACAATCCAGTTGGCGAAGGGTGTTGTCTTTGAATATGAGCACATAATTTCCATTCATGTTCAAAGACTAATGGCTTGCATGCAGGTTCCCCAACTAGGGGGTTGCATGTGAGTATGCTCCATGTTTAGTTCATTGGTCAAATACTCCCAGGAATTTCATGAAAATTAATTGTGATCGTGCATTTCACAGTTGCAAACAAAGGAGAGCAGGAGGTTTCATTATTCGTGATTAGAAAGACTCTTTTTGTTGTAGATTTGTTGTGTTTTTGGGCCAAAATGCTTTGACCATGGAGGGTCAAGCATTTTTTCATGCTTTGCTGATTGCACTAAGTTTGGGGTTCGATAAAATTTTTGTGGAAGTTGATTGTGTTGATTTATATTGTGGTAATATTTATGGTTCTCAAATGGCGGATTAGAGAATAAGCTCTCTATTGCATGATATATTCAGCATTTGCATAAGTCTTTTATGGTTTATGATTTTCTTTTAATTTCTCATCGTCTCAATAGGGCTGCCGATTGGATCATTAAAATAGATCTCTAAGGTTTGTTACCGCTAAATCGTCCTTCGAAAGCTAGCTTGAACTAGTAGCTATTTTGTCTAAAGAATCTTTTTATTAATAATGTATCTCCTTTTTGACAAAAAATAAATAAATAAAATAAATAAAAACAAAACATTAATGCAAAACATTTTCATTTTTAAAAAATGTGATGTTTTCTTGCTTGTCTTGTACACATTTTAGATTGCACTATATTTTCATATTATTACAGGATTAAACGGAATGTTTAGTTAACTCACTTAATTTACTTGAGTTTGAGCTTTTTGGTTTTATTTCATATCAAGTTTAGGGGGACTCTTTGTTATTTGTTTTTGTGTGACCGTGTGTAAGTTATATTTTTATCACACATGCATTTTCATAGGTATAATGTTTGAATATTCATGACTACAATTTCAAAAATCTTCTCTAAATTTAAAGGTGTTAGATTTAGGAGGAATTGTGTGTAGAAGAGTGTCAGGGCGCGCTTGTATACTTTGAGATGGAATTGCACAAACAACAAGTAATTTTTTATTTTTATTTTTTTGTATAAGTGTTAGTGAAGTGGTTTGTCATGAAATATAGCAAAGAAGAAACTGTTGAGTCTGATTTAATTTGTAAATTGTTATTTTTCATCATCTCATTTAGTTAGCGGAATGCTTGGCAGTATTGAATGCTTTACTATCTGCATCTTCACTAGATTTTTATAGAGTCTGATAATGCAGAGTTTCATACACGATTTAAATTCAGAGCAATGTATTTGTTATTGGGAGTGTGGAGCTATAATTGCTGACTTTCTTCTAATGCGATCATCTTTTATTTCTTGTTTTCTTTTGTTTATAACATGGCAAATAAGATAGGTGATTTGATAGCTAAAAATGCTTTTTAAATTGATATTTTTCGCTTGAAGAGTACGTTTGGTAACAGGTATTAGATGACTAGATCACTACATCAATCCTATATTTGTTTTTCATGACAAAAAGTTCAAAGCGTCTAAATATTATGCTGGCCCCACCTGTAATGCAATGGTTACCGCATTATTGAATCCCAATGGGAATCATGGGTTTGGATTATGCGGTACTGCACAATGTTGTTTTTCTTTCTTTAAAAGAAAAAAAATCTAGAAATTTTAATTTTATTTTCTTATCTACATGTTATGTTAACATTTCCAAAACAAATATAATTAATATTTTTTGGATTGAAAAATGTTATTAATTTTTATTTTTTTATTAATTGTTTTAATTTGCTAACTATAATGGGATTGTTTCCATAGAATTCCAATATAATTTTTTTGTTATTGATTTTTTTTATTTCCTTTGATATTGTATAATTTTTAGAAATAAAATTAATACTTTGAAACAAACACATTTGAAATTTACAAATTTTGTACAATTGTGCACCAAATGACAGAGGGTATTTATTTGGACTCGTATATTACATTATTTACAAATTTCAAAAACCATTGGTGCTGCTAATTTGATGCTGTAAACAGGTAAAATGCAAACTGATAAAACTATAAGGGAATTGGAGCCAAAAATCTAAACAAAAAATTAATATAATGCATTTTCATTCATTTATCTTTTAACCTCCTTTTACCAATTTATTTATAAAATTACGCTTTTTTTCCCACTCAAAAGGTTTAGAGGAGAATGGAAACTATAAATTATAAATAGCCAGAATGCAAAATTGCTGTCCAAGCAACCCTACCCAAACAGCACAAGAAATCCTGCAGCGTGTTCCAAAACTCAACCACTTACAACGATGAAATTTGGGGGTTCACAGAGAGTCCCTGTATTCCCTCACACTATCCACCGCAATTACCTCCAGAGCCAGCGTCGCTGCTTCACTTCCTTCACCAAAAAGTTCCAAATAGCAACTCAATCTCGAGCTTCTTCCAATGGCGGAAGTGGCAGCTCCCGAGGTCAGTCACTCCCTCCTTCACTTCTCCATTTGCCCTAATTTTTACTGTTTGGAGTTTAATGCTTACTGTTTTCTATTATTTTGTTTGTTCCCCGAGCAAATTGAGAAAGAAAGTTGAGCAATATTTCGGACTTTGTTTTAGTATGTTGCAGTACTATTGACATTTGTTTTTTTTTTTTTAAATAACATCACGTGTTTGACGAGTCAGAGTAGAGTAGGGCAAAATTTAGCGGTTTCAAACTAAGTACTTTGGTTTTTGGTGTTTAATGTACCTGCTTTGTATGATAGTTTGTTTCCTGGAAAATTGAGAAGACAGTCAGCAATATTTGAGACTCTGTTAGAATGTTGATGTACTATTGTCGCCCTTTTTACTTTTAAGATTTTTTGTATTTTTTATTTTATTTTCCATACATCATGAGTTTGAAAAGTCAGAATAGGGCGGGGGAAATGTGCTGGTTTCAAGCTAAGAATTCATGCTCAAAATGAAATGACTCTTTCTTAAGTTCATTTATAGGGACACTTAAAGCTCGAACCAATTTACCATATACTAAGTGTTTGTGCAGGTGATTATTTTTTAGTGCCTGGTGCAACAGTGGCTACATTACTTATGTTGGGCGTTCTTCATGCTCGTCGAATGTATGATGACAAAAAAGTATGCAAGGATGAGTATCATCTTGTGCTTTCGTTCATTTAAAAGAATATCAATGCATAACTTTATAGATAGCTACAGAGAGCTGAAATGGTGCTATGTAGATCAAAAGAAAATTCTTTGTTAGTTATATTATTAACATGAGTTTTAAAATTAATTTTGTTTCCTGCATTCCTCTGTAATCAGACTTTCGTAAAATGTTTGTTCCATAGGTTACTTTTGCTCAAATGTGCATTCTATAATACTGCACCATATAATAATGAACCACCTTCTGCTACGATTTTCCTCTTCTCTCTCTCTCTCTCTCTTGTTCCATGAAAAAATCCATCATTAACAGTATTTATGTCCTGCCACATGCAGATGTTAAAAACATAGTTTTGAAATGTCCCTTTAGACATATCCCTATGTGTATAGATCATAGTCTTGTTGACCAATGTGAGCAACACAAATAACCCTTTTCCTCCAGTGTAAATAACCCTTTGCTTAATTTGTTTCACCAAATATATATATATATATATATTTTTTTTGTTTGTTTTTTTTGTTTGTTTTTTTTGTTTGTTTTTTTTGTTTGTTTTTTTTGTTTGTTTTTTTTGTTTCTGTTTATTTTGTTTTTGTTTTTGTTTTTGGTTTTGGTTTTGGTTTTGGTTTTGGTTTTGGTTTTGTTTTTGTTTTTATTTCTCTTCTTCTCCCCTAATATACTTTCCAATAAAAATATTTTATAGATCCTTATGTGGGAGTGGGACAGACAACTTTTTTGCCCTGTCAGACAACTGATATCCACATTGGCATATCTTTGTTTTTAAATCAAGTTTTCTCTATAACCACCTTGGTAGAATTTTGTTTCTCTGGTTATATTTCATGGTGCAACTATTATTACTTGTCCACTGGAGGGTTTTTAGCAGTTTGTTTCCTATATATGTCTTATATACACGTGCTCCTTTCTTTGAGTTGTGTGTCGTTACAATCAAATTCTTCTATTTATTCCCTTGCATACAAGTGCACCTAGTTTTGTGACTTTGTCTATTTATGAACCTTACTACAATTTTTCTGGTTGTTGATATGCTAAATCTTTTGTGGAAATAGGTTGAAGAGGCACGGGAGAAAGGAATTGAATCTGAGTTCCAACCTGATGTAAAAGTAATATTAGTACTAACCCTCTTGAAGTTTTCATCATTGGCATCGTTTCGTTAATAACATGGCTCTGATGTTTCAGTCTCACAGATAGTTTGATGTCTAACTTTACTTAAATCTTCCTTACCATCTTTAGGCTACTTTCCTCCAACTGCTACCTCTACGCTCCATGTCCAGATGTTGGGGTTACTTGACTAGTATGGTGAGTGGTCTTCCTATTCTTCAGGCTGATAAATTTTGTTTTCTTTAAGAAATAGACTGATAGAAGAATGGCAATTAGTAGTTCTAACTACTTGTGGGTTTAAAACTTGTAAATGAGAAAAATGGAGGAGTTCCACTTATTAACCAAATTTAAATATGTTTTCAATCTTATATCTTGTATAAGTACTAAGCGTGTGGAAAAATTGGAAATATTCAATAAAAATGTACGGTTCAACCCATATTCTTATTTGGCTACTTCCGATGTTCAACCCATGTATTTGGCTACTTCTGATCATCATGTGATTTTTTCTTCCTCTTATTTACAAATATATTACCTTGCTATTTGTATTTTGCATTATTATCATTATTATCTTTCCTCTTGATATTGGTGGTTATTTTTCATCATGTTGTTGAATTTATTTATTACTTTTAGAATATCATGTTACTTTTTATGACTTTGCCTACTATAATTAATTTCTTATAGGAAATTCCTGTTTGGCTACGTCCACATGTATATAGAGCTTGGGCTCAGGCATTCCATTCAAGTATGACTGTTTGTACTGTTACCTTTTTAGTCTTGTTCTATACTAAATACTTTTGTTATTAGCTGTTAATGTTTGGTTTTGATAGAAAGAAATAGAATTCATGCTTGCTTGACCAAATCTAAAAATGTGATATTATTTGCATCTTAGACTTGGAAGAAGTTGCTTTGCCTTTAGATGGATATGCTTCTTTACAAGAGTTCTTTGTCCGCACCTTGAAAGAAGGTTGTAGGCCTCTTGATCCTGACCCGCAATGTCTGGTAACTGGTATCCAACTTGGAAGAGATCTTCTTTGTCGAATCTTTCAGACAAGCATTGCTATCTACAAAATAATCCTTATGACTGCTTATTTAATTATAGGTTAGTCCGGTTGATGGTACGATCTTAAGATTCGGAGAGATAAAAGGAGCACGGGCTATGATCAAGCAAGTCAAAGGGTTTTCTTATTCTGTTTCTTCACTTCTCGGTGCAAGTTCAGTCCTTCCTATGGTGGCTGAAGCAGATATGAATGGAGAAACTGATGAACCAGAAAACTCTTCCACAGAGAACAGTAAGAAGTCTTGGTGGAGAGTTTCACTGGCTTCTCCTAAATTTTGGGATCCTGTTTCCACACGGTAATAAGATAATACCTGTCTAAATCTTCTGCCACACATCTTTGAGATTATGTGTTCATAATTATACACAAAAATGCCTGTTTGACAGAACTGGCACACTCTAATTATCTTTCAGCGATTTACATAAGAAAGATATTAAACGTATGTTTCATATTTTGCTTAGCTAGTAGATGTTTTTGTTGACAAATAATGTTTTTTTGTATTTTACCAGATGAACTAATTGGCAGCCGTACTAGCCTTTCTTAAATCTTCACTTTCTTCTTGATCTATTCTATTATTGTCTAGTCAATTTATGAAATAAAGGATAGCTTAAAGAAATGTTATGGTTCATTCAATTTACATACTATTCTTCCTTGCATGTGTAATGTGGCTAATTTTTATGCTGCAACACGTAGGTTTCTGTTACAAGTGTACAATTTTTTATGCATTTGTATATCACATTGGATTCTTTCTTGTATGCAATCAATAAAATAAATTGCAGATTAAATAAAAATTATTATTGTTGTTTTGTATTCATTGCAGTCCCATGAAAGGTCTATTTTACTGTGTAATTTATTTAAAGCCTGGAGACTATCATCACATACACTCGCCAGCTGATTGGAATATTATTGTTCGCCGGCTTTTTTCAGGTATGGTTAATTCTGTGGAAGTACTGTATCTTGCACACATGGGGAACTGATTCACTTAGTCAAAGCTGTTCTCCGTTGTGAATGAATGTCTCTTTTCAGTCTAGTTATTTCTTCTAAAAGTACATTGCTTGTATTGCTCTGTCTTTCTTTTTATCTTTTGCTATGGGGGTTGGTAATGGCTGAAAATACATGAAAGATAGTGTTGAAGCTAATAGATTAATAAGCAGATGTAGTACAATTCGAAAAAGTTAAGGACAGCTGAAGTGGATTATCTATAAAATCATCTAGATACAAAATTGCAGTACGTCAGCTAAATGGGGGAAAACTACCACGGTTTGTCCATAAAATGATAATATCATTCACAGTGACATGGAACCTGAGTGTAGACAAGGTCTCTGGGAATTTGGTTTCTTTGATAAATAATTAGAGTGTTATATGTTCCAGCTTCCACAGCCTTTCACTTCCAAACTGTTGTGGCACGATCAATAGTATTCTGTTAGGCAAGTAAATTTGCATAGGATTCGTACTATATCATAAACTCGCTGCACCTTGTAGCTATAGCCTATTGTCTATCAATATTTACTTTTAATCCTTATCATAACAACTCTCAAAGAGCTAGATAATATTTATCCAATTGAGCTTAAAATGCATATTAGTGGAAACAACCTTACTGAAATTCATGGATCTCACATACTAGGTGAAAGAAATGTAGAATTTTAATAGTTTGTTGTTCATTAGTTAGTTTTAACTTCGTTATTGATTAGTGGTGATTTGAGTACTTCGATTAATCTTCTTTCTTTGATAGTTAATTCTACTTTGCAGGACACCTATTTCCTGTGAATGAACGTGCTGTGAGAACTATCAGAAACCTTTATATTGAAAATGAAAGGGTAAGTCTATTTTCTTTGTTTATCCTACGATGAAAATGGTTGAACAAATGGTCATTTTTATCGTAATTTTGGGTGTTATTATTGGAATTCTTATACAAAGTTTTAGAGGTAGTAGCATTTAGAAAACCTTGAATAATTACTTTTTCAACTTGTTAATTTTTCATTATGTAAACGTGCTTGTCCCTACTTTTTGTTTACCTATTGAAAACACCTTTGTTGCTTTAAAATCCCTTTAACCCTCATTCTGAAGGTTTTCTTGGATCATTGAGTGCTGTTTTACTGTAGTGAGTTGTTGGTAGATATAATTCAATGTCATTATAAGGTTTTCTGGTTCTCCTGAACTCACTATTTTAATTCATATCTGGTTCTTTTCTTTCCCTTCAAATATATCTGAATTTCAACAATACTTTCTCTGATAACCAAAAATTGTGAATTTTGGCATACATGATTTGCTGTGCCTTTTGTCTGTGCCTTTTGTCTTTATTATATAACCTCTATCAATCATTTTCCGTTTTGATGATTGTCTCTGTGATTCTTTTTTTTCCAGGTTGTGCTTGAAGGTCTATGGTCGGAAGGGTTTATGGCAATTGCTGCAATTGGTGCAACAAATACTGGTTCAATTAAGGTTGAGTGGCCATACACATTATAGAAAATAATTTTAAAAAAAGCTGCACAGATCAGCATTTACTAGCCTAAAATTATAAAGAATTCAACCTTAAAAGTAGACACAAAAAGGAAAAAGAAAAAGAAAAGAAAAGGCATGCATAAAAACATGTTTACAGTATAGACAAAAGTCGATACGAATTTGGTGCATGAATGACTTTTTTGTTTTGGTGAATGACTGTCTTAAAAAGTGCAAAAAGAGTCCCGCGAGGCACATTTTCCAGGAAAAAAAATTGTGTCAGCATTCAGTTCACTTTTGTGACTGAGATCTGTAGGTTAACGATTGATTAAAACAACTTTCTGCAGTGAAGTAAAGAGTCACTCATGCATAAAAAAGAGTCACTCATGCATCTCTCTCCCTCTAAAACTCGTTTCTCGAGATTGACTTACTTCCATGGTTTAATTTAGTCTATACTTTGCACATGGCAGCTTTTAATTGAACCAGAGCTCCTGACAAATCAGCCAAGAAAGAAGTTATTGCAGGCCGAGCCTCCAGAAGAGCGGCTATATGAGCCTGAAGGAGTTGGAATGACTGTTAAGAAAGGCGATGAGGTTTGAGTTTCTCTTCATTTTGCCCATAAGACTAATCCTTGATCAATTTCAATCATTTCTAAAAGCTTCCAAGCAGAAGAAATCTGCATGGGAATCTTAAAATGGATATTTGTTTTTCTCTGTTTGATTTCTTTTAGCTTTCTTGTCTACAACGTTTTAGACATAAGGTTCTAATTGCTTAAAAAGAAACATTCAAGTTATGCATATTTTGATTCTAGATTTGCCGGTTCATCAGTGTTTGGATTTCTAGAAGAGTCATATTTGCTAATTGTTCTCAAGTTGCTTTATGTTTTATATAATTGGCCATTTGTTTCAATATGTTCAGATAGGAGCTTTCAACATGGGATCAACCGTGGTGCTCGTCTTTCAGGCTCCAGTGAAAAACAAGGATTCCTCATCAGAGTTCAAGTTTTGTATCCGACGAGGAGACAAAATCCACGTTGGGGAAGCATTGGGAAGGTGGCAGGATACTAGCAACTAACATACCTTGTGTTCAGTGCATTACAAAACCATTGAGATTGTCTATACGAGTAAATTGCAGCTGAGATTTATTTCAGTACATTAATCAAAGGAAGTGGGTTTTTCCACATTATAACATATATTTTCTAATCATTATATCCTCGCAAATAAAAAAACTCAGAAATAGGACACATGTTTTCTCCATTCTCAATTTCACATCAGTTTTAGATATAAGACTCATGAAGTCTCCATGATAAGATGCCTTGACTTGATTCTGAAAATTAAGCTCCAATATAAAATAAAAAATAAAATAAAAAAGGGACAATTTGAAAACCACAATTGACTGTAAAAATCACCTTTTTTTCAATTAATGTTGCACGCTTCTACTATGCCTCTGTTTGGTATGGTTTAATTTTTAGCCAAAAGCTCTACTTGGCTATTTAACCTCTTTTGCTTAATGTCACATAAAGCAAATCAATCGCACACCACATCCTCTTCTACAAAATCCAACCATAACTTGTACACCAATTCCTAATCCACACATCCAGTGGTGAGTTCGCTAACAGGCTCCACCATTTAACACCAAAGGAAAATCAGCACCAGCATTTTTGCCATTTTTTCCTTTTGAGAACACACCAATCCACAGTGGTATAACTTTACGTAAATCGCACATTCTTAAACCTTCCAATAATGAACTACAGCATACACAATCATTAATTGTTATCACTCTATGAGTGATATGTTTTATATAGCCATTTCAACCTCCAAGGGAGCATTCACAGTTTAAATAATGCACTATAAAAAATCCGACAGCCTCTTCATAGTCAAGAACAAAAGGAAACAAAAAGATCAAAACGAGATATCCAAGATTTGCTGAAATGCCAGTAATGCCTATGAACAACTTCACTACTATATCTTGGTATCCACATAAATACAATGCCAGTAATACTAGTTCACCTTCTAAAACATATCCAACAAAAGTTCAAAATCTTTTCACTGATATTCATAATATAAGCACACTACATGACTCCATTATCTACTACCAAACTGAAAATCCCTCATTATAAGATATTTCAATACTGTTCACTTCCTTATCTTATAAGCTGTCTAACAATGCACCAGGAAAACTTAAATATCATATCCCACATCTCATTGTCTCAATCAATGACCAAAAATACCGAAAGAAACAAAACCCAGAGGAGTGAAACACAGAACAAGTTTAGTTTAGGATTTTATTTTTATTTTTATTTTTATTTTTTCCCCAAGAAAATAGAATGTTCCAAAAAGAAGAGGCTAAGCAACTAAGCAAGAAGACTAAATCCGTAGTGTAAAGTCAGAATCCAGGCACAAGCACGATCATATTCAATAAAATTGAATAAAAAATTCCTGAATGACAAACAAATCGAAGTATGAATGACAAGTTACATTTTTGTTACTTTGATAGATCCCTCATCGTCTCTGTACTTTCCATCTTTTTTGTCAAATGCTTAAATGACCCCGAAAAAACCCGAATCAGCTCTAGTTTTCTCTATATTTTCTATATCAAAACTTTGTTCCTGCAAATACCCAAAGAAAAAATAAAAATAAAAATCCAGGAAAATTAGTTCCACCCCAATTATATAATATAAAAAAAATCAGAAATCTAATCCCAATTCGGAATTGTAAAAATCTGAAAAAGGCACACCTACGTCTGTTTGGAGTAAGCGGAGGAAGTTGGAACACGTTTGTTACGGAACATCATATATCCAACGGGTAATACAACTCCGATCATCATGATCACCGCTCCGATTATGTATCTAAGTGGGTTCGGCGGTTCCACCTCTATCATTCCCCTGAACTACACCGCACCACATCAAAACCCCAATCTGTGTTAGATCCGGATCCATAATAAACGTCCACACAAAAAACTAGATATAGAAAGAGAAAGGAGAGAGAGAGAGACTTACAGGCATTTCTTATAGCACTTAAGCTGAAGAGAGAGAGAGAGAGAGAGAGAGAGTGTGTCCGTACAACGGCGAAGCAGAAAAAGAAAACCCTCCCTTTTGGGCTTCAATGGACGATCTGTTTCACTCCCGTGTCCGACAACTAGTAGAAGATTCACCGCTTGAGTCCTGACTCCTGCAAGACTAATACTTTCGATCTCGCCACGTGACGAAATCTGCTAGCGTTTTAACTTTTATTATTATTATTATTATTTTTTCTCTTTTATGTAATTTCAGTGTAAGTTTCATCAAACTAAACGGCACGTCGTCTATTAGAAAATTGAAAACGGCATGTCGTAGATTTAAAAACGCCCGCTTTCCACACAAAGTGGTTAAAGGCCGCCAATTTTGGGTGTGGGGTGGATGTTGCTGGCGTAGAGATTAGAGAGAGAATGACACTCGTCCGAAGAGCTGCTTCACCGAACACGCTTCCCAAACTTCTTGGATTTGCGAAAAGGTCCTTCAAATCCTTGAGATTTCCCGGCGAGTCCTTCGATTCTTCATCACCTTCCTCTCTTACTTATGGAATCCATGTCTTCCATTGCCCCGTAAGTCCTTTCTCTCCTCTGTTTTTTTATTTTTTTATTTTTTATGTTTTCCAACAAATCTGGAAGGTCCAATGCATTCCTTTCATTTTTTATTTTCTCGGAAACCAAAAGGGGGCACATTTGAATTGGGTTTTGTGATAGGATGCAGTTGGGATTGTGGCAAAGCTCTCGGATTGCATTGCGTCTAGAGGTGGAAACATTCTTGGGGCTGATGTTTTCGTCCCTGAAAAAAAGCACGTCTTCTATTCTAGGAGGTAGTACTTCTCCAGCTTCTGTTTTTTTAAAGAGATTGAGATTCAAACATAAATAAATAGCATTTACTAATGTGCTATAATATGCTAATGCTATAATTATATACTAATGTGCTATAATATGCTAATGCTATAATATCGTGGATTCTTCATTTGTTATGAAAACCATGATATGTGGAAATCCACAAATTTTTATCTTTTATCTTGTGCTATATCGCCAAAAAGAGGATTGCTATAGATGATAGGATTATGAAAACTGACATCTAGACCAATAGCATAATATTTGCAGAACCCTTCTGACCGAACAAAATTAAATTGTTTATAAACCTGGCAGCGAATTTATTTTTGACCCTTTAAAATGGTCAAGACTGCAAATGGATGAAGACTTTTCTAAGCTCTCAGAGACATTCAATGCTATGAGATCTGTTGTTCGGGTCCCTGATCGAGACCCCAAGTATAAGATTGCTGTCTTTGCTTCAAAACAGGTAAATGTGAAATCTATCTTTCTTTCTTTTTTTGTTTAAAAAAAAATTTTAAAAAAGAATTAATTTATTCATTTTGAAGCCCTGTTTCTATTGCTGCAGGATCATTGTCTGGTTGATTTGTTACATCAATGGCAGGATGGAAGACTTCCAGTAGAAATAACTTGTGTAATAAGGTCAGGTTTTATAAATGTCTCCCTTTCATTTAATAGTTTATGGGTTATAAGGGGTTTTACCATGCTCTTAATGCATATTATTTTACTTGTAATTAATCAGTAATCATGATAGAGGTCCAAACACCCATGTGATTCGTTTTCTCGAAAGGAATGGTATTCCTTACCATTATTTGTGTACAAACAAGGATGGTAAAAGAGAAACGGTGATGTTGGAGTTGGTCCAGAATACTGACTTTTTAGTTCTTGCCAGGTACATGCAGGTAACTCAAGTTTGTTATAGGTTCTTGCAAATCTATTTATGGTTCCAAATATTTAGAGGAACAGTTATAGTTTTATCCTTGGAACTTTGAGGTGTAGATTGGTTAACAACTTTCTTCCTGTCTTTCTTTCACCTAGAAGTCACAAGGATTGGGAGCTTGAAATCTATTACTGTTCTTGCTGTGTGTCCTTATTGTAACTTGAAAACTGAAAATGAATTTGTACTTCATTTTTATTCAATTATGCATATATTGCCTTTTTTACTGAAAATTTATGCATAAATTACCTAGTGTAGGATTGAAAAACTATAACTCCAATTAATTTCTGCAGATACTATCTGGTAATTTTTTAAAGAGCTATGGTAAGGATGTAATTAACATACATCACGGCCTTTTGCCATCATTTAAGGGTGGACATCCGTCTAAACAGGTTTAGAATCCTTACCTTCTCCTTGAGTTATGAAGACATCCTTACTTTCTGAAATTCATCCATGCAGCCTATCTGTCTATGCATATTTAATTTGCAAGATTATGTTGGCAGGCTTATGATGCGGGAGTGAAACTAATTGGTGCAACAAGTCACTTTGTGACAGAAGAGCTTGATTCGGGGCCTATCATAGAACAGATGGTGAATATAGAACTTCATATTGCTACTTTATTTATTTATTTATTTTGTACTGCTTAGTCATTGACATTCTTCTAGGGCTTTACTGTTGATTCTTAGGCTAACTATTTACATTAGATTATTCTCACCTTTTCTAAATTGATCTTTTACATCCTGTTTTTATATGAATGTCCTATAGTATTCAGCTCATTGTAGTAGATGGAACATGAATAACACAAACTCATGAATATGTCTAAAATGGGTGGGCTTATTTGCAGCATGTTTAGATGAGTTTGTAAAGTTAGAATCCCTATAATATAGCTTTCAGAAAACTAATTTTATAGTGGTTTCATAAAAGGGCAGAAAGGAGTAATATATTTGTGTTAGAAGACAATATTTTTTTACCTCTCTTGAATAAAGTCTATAATCATATTTTTGGTTGATAAGCTCATGTCACAATTTGATAAGACTAATCCAAACAGTTCTTGATATTGGAAAATTAACAACCATGGTGTATCTCTTTGTTCAAGTTTTATAGTAATAGTTTAGAAACTTCCTAAAATATAAAGCATAACTTTGCGAAATGATACATTATTTATTATGTCAATTGTTCTCATTCATAATCTTTCTGGTATCATCAATGGTGTTTCCACTTTAAAATTGGAGGAAGATTTTATATAGAGTTTTTTTCTTTTTCTATCTTAATCTTGTTATCTACTTAGCTTTTTTTATTATTATGAAAAGGTTGTGCAGCTGAACAATTCATATGATACGGAACTGCCAATATGTACTTTCTGTAGGACGATTGACTCAACCGGGGCTTTCATCATACTGAAATATTTTAGATAGTCATTGTATTTGGTTTGAATCATACATAAATTGCATGTAAGACTTTTGTTTTTGTTAATAGTTTCTGTCCATAGTGGAGATATTAGTACCTGGCAGTTAATTTACCATGAATGATGATCAAAGATGCATTGGTAATGGATTCTTTACCTTACAAACAGCTTATAACACCTCTAACTTCATTATACAGGTCGAGAGAGTTTCTCACAGAGATAACTTGAAGAGTTTTGTGCAGAAATCAGAGAACCTGGAGAAGCAATGTCTCTCGAAGGCAATTAAATCGTATTGTGAGTTACGAGTGTTGCCATATGAGGAATACAAGACTGTTGTATTTTAAGGTTATAAAAAATGCATAAATCAGTTAAAAGGCAGTCAGTCTATTCTTGTTCGACACTCAAATTGTTCAGGTTAAGTTAGTATTCACTTACCGATACAATTTTAAACTGCACGCTGTATACTTTTTACCTTTTTGTTGTTGTTGTAGTGCTCATTCAAAGAAATCAAGAATTTGAAAAAGGATATGGTTCATATCCTCAATTCATTTAACTTGTCGCTCCAAATTATTCTCTGCAAAATGAAATTTTAATGTATATGAACATACAGCACTCAAGTAAAACTTGGCCATCTTTCTCTGATTAAATAGAACAGCCATTTACATTTTGCATCTCACCTAATCTCTTTGTATTCTCACTTTTAACAGAAGTATGGCATACATAAGTTTTGTTTCTGTCCTAGTCTAGGGGGCTAAATATTCACAAAAATCATACATTATTACTAATACTTAAGAACCCTAAAGAGCACTCAGTTGCTTCAATGGAGCTGATTCCACGAAGAAGAATTTGTATCCCATCAACCCATCTCTGCTTGTGGATCTTGTTCTTGCATTTGAACTCTAGAAGACCCTGTGCAGTTTTGAGGCCGAAATAGACTTCTTCTGTAATTTCCCTCTCTCTTTTATATGGCCACGCAGTTGTCTCATCACAGACTCCATAAACAATGCCTATTTACCAGAACTTTGTGGTTAGATGTGAGGTAGAGACAAAAAGAACATAAATTTGAGACATGAAAGAAATGCTACATTTGTTGTTCTTAGAGAAGGCTCCATGTTTACTTTTGAGTTTAACTAAAACCTGCAAAGACAATGAAACAAACTAGCAGTTTTAGTTTGGAAACCAGACGTTTCTTCCTCTTAACTTTTTTACAAACTTCGGATTTTATTTACCTGAGAATTCTTGTTGATGTAGATAGAGACACGCTTCCATTGTAAAGCTCCTGTTCAATTCCAATAAGATGTAACTTAATCTTAGCTGCTTGAAATGTGACACTTTGAAAAATGCGACACTTTGTTATGTAAAAATATGTATCAAATTCAATAAATTACCTTTCCTAGTTAGTTGCAATAATTCTCCCACACAGAGAGAACCTTGCTCCTCCATTTGACTAACAAAAGCAGCAGCTGGATTAGTTTCCACCATTCCCTTATCATAGGGCCTTATAGAAGCATTCTTTCTGGCTTCCTTTGGCAATCTTGCTTTCAAAGCCGCTTCTCCTCGCAATGCTGAAAAATGAAGCACTCCCTATAAACCAATGATCAATAGCTAAATAGCATGCAAGATTTTATTTATATTGTAAGTTTTAACAGTCGATGTTTTTCATACATGGAGTGGAACTCTGAGACGTGAATTTTGAAGTACTTATTAATAGTTTTTAAACACTCATTAATCAGTTCATTGATTTATGTAAGTTATAATACTGCAAAATAATAGTCAACGAAAAACAATTTGGCTTCAAATTTACTTCACAAGAAATTTCTTGAAGACCCTGAAAAATAAAAGACGATGTGTTTAGGAAAAGTTAATAAAGAGTAGTGCAGAATCTTCCACATGTATAATTATCAGTTAATTGATTAAATTTTTCCAAAAACTGTGAATTCATTTTGCAAGGTCAAAAATTTCAAGAAGAAAAATAGCAAGTACCAGTTGCAGCTGAAGCAGTGAGAGTCATAAGATCACCCGGACTCTGGATGTCCACTGCCGATCTAACAACAGAGGCTACACGGTCATGATCAGCTCCTGCTGCTTCAGCCATTTCAATGCAATGTGATGCCAAGAGTTCAGTAGCTGAGGCCAAAGCCATACTCATCTTTGACCCTGAACCACTGGAGTTTTCTGCTGCAGCTACAGAAGCCAAGGCTGCAGCAAGTCCAGCAATGGAGACAGCAGAATGCACTCTTGCATTTTCTACCCTTTCCCTATCTTTCTTCTTCATTGTGCTGTTACTAGGCTCCTTATGGTGGAACCATTTCCTGATTGTTCCGGTCCTTCGAGTGTGTACAGATTTTGTGCTCTTGCCTGACTGCCAGAAGGAACATAAATATCAAGTAAATAATGACTGAATACTAGCTACTTTGAACAAGTCCATGTATATTGAGAGTTGGAGGTGGATTATTTACTATTGGTGGTAAAACAGCTGCTTCTGGTACTGTATCAGGATTCTTCTCAGGGATAAATTGTTTCTGCTTTTGAGCAAGAGCCTTTGAAATTTCCGAAGCAGAAAGACTCCATGATCTGGACAAGAATTCCATAGGTTCGTGCGGTGTTTGTGGTTGAGGAATAGCAGGCAAAAGTGACCCCATATTTAGCTCCTCATCTTCCTCTACATTGAGCAGTCCATGCAAAGAACTAGTTTTCTGAGCTGAACAGTAACCACTTCCCATTCTGACTGTGTTTCTTGAATTTCCACAGGCAGAAAAAATGCTTTAAGCAATCAGAAGCTCTTGTTCCTGATAGTCATTTACGGTGACTAATATATTCTTTTGTGCACCCTCTACAAAATTCAAAGTTTGGCTTAAAATTTGACGAGTCCTGTAACATTAAAGGAAAAGTTAGCAATTTTACAATAGAGGACTTTAAACAAACAATAAGCAAGCATCTTCAGGGGGAAAACTTCCTAAAGGAAAAAATACTTTCAAATTGCTAATACCAAACAATGCCCAGTTTTCAAAACTAGAAAAGCTTTTATGGGATTAATGCAAACAGAGGAAATCAAACAGAACAGAGAACAAATTTGGCTTGAAGATTTCTAATAGGACTATAGGCTCTTCAAACAAACCCTTCTTTTCAAGAAAGTTTCAAAAATATTGGGATCAAACCCAGATGACAAATAGATCAGCTATACTGACCTTCTAAACTGAAAAGGCTACTCCACTCTACTATGAACAAAACCACAACCTTATTTTGCAAACAAACTTATTATATACAACAAAAGATCTAGAATCAAGGAGACAGAGTGAGATAAACAAACGCAGACCTATTTCTTGTGCTTTGAAAACTCCCATGAATTCAGGAAGGAATTTCATTAAAATAAAACAGAAAAGTAATTGAAAGAAGATTTATAAGAAACCAAAAAAGAATCCACGAATCTCGAAAACTAGTTCACTTCCAAATTAAGGAACAGAGACAAAACACATGCCTGAAGAAATGGGAGCGGTTTCTTAACACCCATGCAAACTAGCCCTAATATCAATAAGAGAAAGCATTTGAATATAAATGAATGTCAATCCAATAAGAAAAAGAAACATGGTCGTCTTCTTTTGTGGGTGTAGAGCGCTATTTTCTTTTCTTTTCTTTATATAGAAGGTATAGAGCGCTATTAAAATTTGGTAGTTGTTTGTATAATTGGAAATTAAAATAAAATAATTTAACAGTCATGAATTTAGAACGGTAATAAATAATATTTTTTATTTTTAAATTTGGGAAATGATTTCTAATCGGTAATAAAGTATTTTTAATTATGAGAATTAGACCCCTAAAATCTGTTCTTTTCTGATGACCTACCGACACCATGTTGTTGGTTTCTGGATTTTGGGAACTTAAGCCATGTAAATGTTAAGTGAAGGTTTTTCCTTAATTTGGGAATATTTTTCAATAATTTATGTGCCAAATTGGTGGGGCCTTTGGTATAGTATGTCTGTTAAATTGATTGATCCAATTTGGCCTCGCTTTTCATCACTTGTAATTTGTTTTCAATGCTATTCAAGTCATCATCTATGGCGCTTGCGCATTATCAAACTTGGTCTCAATATATTAATATCCTTGTATTGGTATTTAACTTATAGAATCCCTTTGAAATGTTGGAATTTATTGTATTAGACTAACTATTTAAAGTTTGGTCTAATAAAAATTTAAAATAATTCAATCAATTTCAGTTCAGTTTAACATCTCAACCAGATTTTTTATATTTAGTTAGCAATAATTTTAAAATAATTTATTTAAAAAAAAATTATCAGCTTTAATATGGAGTTTCTAATCAACTAATCATGTTCAAAATGATAAGTAGAGTGGCGTGACATGACGCGGTATAAATCGGTCGAATTCAAACTGACGGATAGAATTTATTAAAAAAACATAGGAAAAAACTACTATAAGAGATACTTCTCCTGCAGGTGCTATTATCACCATTGCAAAAGGTACATGTACAAGTTGTAATAGCTAATTGCACCTGTAATATGTTCCACATTTTGTTTGTTTATTTATTTATTTGGGTTCCACATTAATAAATATAGCTAGAAGCTCCACAAACTGTGTATTTAATCTCTTTTTGGTAATGAATTCGTTCATCTAAAAAGAATTTATATATAATATATATATATGTATATATATAAAGAAAGCAAAAAAGAAAAGTCCTAATCTTGGAAGGTTAAATTATAAAGTTGGTCTGATGTAGCTCTATAAGAGCTTTCAGGAGGGAACCAAAGAAAGAAGTAGCTCTCAAGAATTTTTGGTAATAAAGCTCTCTCAAGAATTAATCAAGAAAGACTGCTGTTAGACATATATGTAATATCTATATGCATATATACCAATTAATGCGCTCAGGACGACAATACCATGTGAGTGATGTGAGATGTACACATCCAATTTGTTTTGGGTTGAATTCCAAGACGTGTGACTTGATGGTTTTAGCAACATTACACCTTTTAAACTATGTTAGAGGTTGTCCCGTTAGCTACATAATTAATGTTTTGGAGGATTCACCAANTCTCTCCTTTTCACCGGGTCCATCTACAGTACAATCATCAAAATGGTTGTACTGGTACAACTATTATCCATAAAATAAGTAACTTGTTTATAAATGAGGTAATATTATCTACAAATGAAATAACACATTGTTCATAAATGGAGTAACATATTAATATTACTTCATTAAGGATTTGTTACTTTATTTATGGAAAAATTACTTTATCACAAATTTTGATAATTTTACTTCATTTATAAACAATATTACCTCATTTACAGATAAAATTACCTTATTTACAGACAACTTTACTTCATTTAGAATGATGGTTGTACCAGTACAACCATTTTACATGGTTATACTATAGGAAATCCCCCTTTCACCGGATGCTCAAAAATTAGCCAAGACCAATTCAGCATCCCCTGATTGTTTGACAAGACTTGTTACACCACCCCTACCATCAAATTCAAAAGGTGCCAATCATTATGCCTGTGAAATGCCATGCTCCAACTAGGCCCTCACGCACTACATGGGCCGCCCAAAGAGCTAGTGAACAAGGAATTTCGGTGAGATCGACTATGACCTTGCTAGTGGAATTTGACCAAAAGCTTGACATCACAAGGTAGAGCGACATCCTCTAAATCTATTAACACCGGCAGTGAGAGCTTACTCGTTGTCAACTAGTTCGTTAAAGAAAAAGAAGTGTCATGATTTTATTGGTGTTCAACGGCATTTTTTCTTGCCAAACTTGGTCAATCAACCGTCGTGGTTGAGTCAATCGGCGAGAGGGGAGGCGTTTGGGGTGCGCAATTCAACCCCACTCATTGCCACTAGCTTCACTGAAAAACCTCAATTACCCGATTCTTCGAGTGGCACATATGTGTTAATAAGCATAAAATATTCATAATTTTATGTTATATTTGGGCTTAATATTTGTTAGTTTTTGTTTAATTTTATTGAAAAATACTTAATTTTTATATATATTTTTTTTCAATTTTTAGGCAATCAAAGATAATTCTTGAAGAAAACGGTTGAATTCTAAGTCATCTATAATATTTTGAGCATAACAAGAGCTACAGAAGGTATTTTTGAGTGTTTCCAGTTGCAAATATTTTTCAAGTCATTAAATATTGTTCCTATAAAATTTTGATACAATTGAAGCAACCAATCAATACTAGTTTTAATTTGAAACTAATGCATTTTACAGTTGCGGTAGATTCGTAGTTTTGTGGGAAAACTAAGTTCTAAATGCTTTTCCAATGTTAGAATTGCTATTATCTTATATGCCAGGAAAGCTATAGCATAGAGCTAACATTTGTAGTAGAAGTGCATTTAGAGTTTATTTGGTCATCATAAAGGTGGTTCAAAATTTGCTAACGAGAATTCTAAATTTTGAAATCTTTCCTTTTTTTTTTTTTTGGTATTTCAAGATTACATGTCATAGTACATGGATAATTTTTAGGGGTTTTGATATTATTATTATTATTATTATTATGAAAAGTTAGAAATAATTATCAAAACCAATTAGAATTCAATTTCCTATTATTGTGGGTTTTGGAAGCCCAATTCACAGCATCTCTAATGGCTCTTTCTATTTCTAAAACAATTATACCATGTAAGAAAAATAGACAGAGTGATATAAATATTCATTCCAANTACCATGTAAGAAAAATAGACAAAGTGATATAAAAATTCATTCCAATGTGTTTTTTATAAATAATGTTAAGCTGATGTGGCATGATATGGCAAGAATAAAAGTAAAAGTTGTCTAGGAGACTGTATACCTCTGGAAGGTTTGGTAGACAGTTTGACTCATTAATTTTATTATTTTTATTAATTTTTGTTGAAATAAAATTAGTTTGGCGCGAGGCATATTTTAGTTTGCCTCTTGAATTTTTCTTCAATCATCATATATGTTCCTTTTCCTTTTACCCAGTCCTTCAATTCTCCAATAATCATCCTCAAGGTTTGTTTTGTTTTCACCCATTCTAGTATGTGAAGCACGCTTACGGAAGATTCTGGCAAAGTCAGTATCTTCAACTTTAAACAGTAAGGGTTTTTTTTACCAGATTTGAGTTTGTCTTTGAAACACCATGATTCATGGAAACTAGCTAAATTAAGAACCCTCTTCTAAAGAATTACTTGTTCTTGTGTTATTGTTTGTTCTTCTTGGTGTTCTCTCAAGGAGTTCAGATCGTTTTCCAGGAGTTCAATCGTGTAAGAGGCAGTATAGGTTCATATTTTTCTACCTTTTCATATTCTTAATATTCTTATTCGTTTAAATTTGAATTTCTTTTTTGTGTGTTTTTAGTTAGCTTTTTAATTTAACTTCTATCTTTGATAATCTCCTAAAACCCTAATCTCTCTCTCTCTTTTCCTTACCTGGGCGATAAAAATGACACCTATTGTTTCATTATCTCTGTACATATGGATGGATGACATTGTATTTTTTGTTTGTTTTTGAATAAAAAAAAATGCAATNATATGGATGGATGACATTGTATTTTTTGTTTGTTTTTGAATAAAAAAAATGCAATGATTAATGGTCTTGATTGGAGTATACTAAATTCTTCATCAATATATATAGTCAATTACTTAGAGCATTGCTGGGAGGATGTTAATTTGGTGTATTATTATATACAAGAAAAGTAAAAGAAATCAAGGTATAAAGTAGCTAGCACATATATGTTGTGTGGTCAATTTGGTATTGGGAGCTCTTAATAGAAGATAAAGCTTCTTCATATTGGGTTGGACTCTCAGTATTTTCTCCACAAAAGCTGCATATATAAATTAATAGCCAAAAACAGTAATTAATTTTCATTTAATATTATATAATATATCAGAGTCAAAAGAGAAGGGGAGAATGGTAGAAAGATCTATGAGTAAAATTAAAAATACTTACTCTTTGCTAGGAAGCCAGTGGCACAGGTATACCTTTTTGGTTTTGGCATTCTAGATGCAAGTAGGTGCGTGTTAATTTTTCTTTTGGGATATGAATTCAAGTTCCAATTTATGTTTACCTCTGGCTTAAGTTTTGCAAAACCTTAGTATGTATTCTTGTTGCATGCATTTTTGTCAAAAAGTTAGATGTCCAAACTCTATCATCTCAAAACATGTTATTCTCATATATATCACTATAAGTATTGGCATTTGCAGCATTATTTCTCTTTTTTGTATTTAAAAATTCATTCTTTTGATAGTTTAGTTGTACTTGTAACAATCATATTTTCTTGTGTTTTGGTTTTGTAGTAGAAAAGGTTGTGAACTTATGCTTTCTTTAGACTTATAATCCTGGCCATGACTTGTAGTTTTCACTGTTCATTTATTTATTTGAGAACTGACTATGGAATATTTGAATTGTTCATATGCTATTTCATGTTTCTTGTCACCAAATATCATATACTTCTCTTTTAGTTCCTAGTGAATTGGGGATTTAATGAAAGCAAACGATTTTATTTCAACCAATTTCAAATTGGTTGCTAGAATTCATATATATGCAATGGCTAGAGTGACTGTGTTCTCATCCAGCCGATTCTGTTTAAAAAAATTTCTGGTTGGTATCTGCTTTTTGATAATCTTAGCAAGTGGTGCCACAATGGATGACACCAAGGAAGCTCATATACATGTAGGGACATGCAAAGATTTTACTTTTGAGTAATCTGAAAGAAACTATGCATGCTAGAATATGTGATTATATGTTTATATCTAGCACTTTTAGGTATGATCTCGATGCCAATTGTAGAGTTTGCAATGTAATCATTTCTTTCACTTCAATTTAAAGAGTTTTAATATTTTATTTCCCTGTGAAAAATATAATTAAGATACCTGCTGAGGTTTTTTTTAGCCATTGGTCTTTCTATTTAGAAATTGATCCTTTTTAACTCTCTTTTTTAAAATCCCTTTTAAAATGTAAATGATAGAGAATATATGATTGGCCTTAATTTGTTTGTTTGATTGGTTTTTGCCTGCCTTTTGCTTTGCTATAGTGGTTATATCAGTTTTCTTATGCTTTAACACATTTCTTTATGTTTTCCTTTTCCTACTACTTCAAGTGATTTTTATTTATATGCTTAAAACCTGGTGTGATTTTTTTTTATAGTTCTTCCTAGTGAGTTGTTGTTATTATCATATACATCTCTTTGAGTTCCTAGTGACGTATATGTAGAATATTATGAGCGCACTGTAAACTCTCCAAGTGAATCCTTCTATATACCAACTATGTTAAGGGTATGTAATTAATGTATTATATAGGGACAGCTATAACTGCCTGTAAGTAGATCTTTTGATGAAGTTAAACTTGTGCTTATTTTAGTAAGGTTAAAATAGAGAAAAAATTGCAATAGCGTGCTCTTAGGTTAAAAACACTTTCTTTTTAAAAGTCTAGAATTCAATCAAGGTCGCATCAAATGATGTTAATGTAAGAATGATGCAGCACACAAAAAAGAGAGATGGGAAAGAAACTAAGAAAGAAGATAAAAGAGAAAGTGACAAAAAACTAGAGGAGAAAATATAATTTAATTTGAATATTGATGCTTAGTCTTTTTCATATGCAGTCATGTTTAGGGAAATAGATAAATATTTTTGCTTTTAAGAATGGTGCTTAGTTTTTGTAGGCATATATAATTTTTCTATGGATTCACAAGATTCTAATCAATTTTCATTCTCTTAACAACTTGCCAATGGTAATGAGTGTATGAATGCGAGCACCTTACTAAATACTTCATATGTCAATATTTCCTCTCCATTCCATGTTAGTTCTATGACCCAAGCTACAATGCCGACTATAGTACCAAATCAATTTGGTCATCTATCTTTTCAGCCCAACTATCCCTTTAATCCAATAAATGCTTCATATCCTCCTCATATTAATCAACATTTTGGATCTGGATTCTCCTACCAAGGTTTATTGGATGCGGCTACCAATATTCCATTTGAGACTCAAAACTCTAGTGCACCCAAAGGATCCAAAAATAAAAGCAAGGCTGCCCAAAAATCTAATAATTTTCAAAGTTCTCTTTCCAATAAAAAAAGGACTAAAACTGAAGATGTTGCATTAACAAAGGCATGGTTGCATATTTCTGTTGATTCCAATGTTGGTAATAGTTAGAAAAGTACAGCAATGTGGGGTCGTATTTTAGTTGCTTGGAAGGATAATATAGGGGTGGGATATAGTATTGTTCAGAACGTCAATAGCTTAGGATGTCATTGGACAAAAATACAAGGCACAGTTAACAAATTTCATGGAATATATGAGAGATTGGAAAGAAATTCACAAAGTGGAACAAGCCCAGAAGATATGGTAATCCTTATTATGATTTAAAGCATTTTTTATTTTATATAATCAACATATTTAGTTTTCATTTTTATTCCTATTGATTGTTTTATTTTTTCTTTGTTTTGTAGAAAAGAGAAGCAATGGGAATGTATGAGGATCTTAATGATGGTATAGCATTCATATACGAACATTGTTATGAGATAATGACAAAAAATCAAAAATGGTGTTCAAAGGAACTTACCAAGACAAATGAATTGAGGAAACAAAAATCATGCAATGGGATTGATAATCAACCTCCGCTGAAAGTAACACAAGGGTCTAGTTCTAATGAAGATGGTTGCTATATCATGGATACTGTTTCAGCTCAAGGTATTAGTTACGATGGGGATGTACGTCCACAAGGAAGAAAAGGTTGTAAAGAGAAAAAAAGAAGATTGAATGAAAAAAAAATGTGGTTGATGCTTTATACAATCTACAAAGCACTCTGGAGAAACAAATTAAAGCTTAACAAGAGGAGTTGGAGTTGAAAAGAGAGAAAGATAAAAATGAATTTGAATTGCGAGAGCAATTAATGAAAAAGGAGATATAATTAAAAGAGAAAGCTCAAGAAATGAAGGAGACAGCAATGAAAATGAGGGAGAAAGCACAAAAGATGGAACAACAAAACCGCATCATGAACCAAGATCTCACCAGCATTGCGAAAGACTTATCAAACGTATCAAGCTCAAATATTGAAGGAATGGGAAAATGATGGATTTCTTGCAAAATGATTTGGCTTGGCATTCTATGGATTATACTTAGCATGTTTTTCAAGAATATTTCTTAAAAGTCTAGCTAATAAAGTTATAGTTTATTGTTTCTATGCGATTAATTGTCTATAGTGGATAGCAAATATTTAGTTAGTTTTAGTTGTTTTATTGAGATTTAAAATTTAAATTTAATTTTAATGGAATCATTTGAAAGTTATGAATATAGTAACAATACTCTTATGCTTCTTAGTGAATAAAATTGATGTTCCCTCCAAAATTATATTAGATTAGTAGACTAGTTTTTATGTCATATTATTGGATGTTTCTTTTGGTTATAATTATCAACAGGCATACATGTTGCTTAATCTGCAAAATTCTACTTGCGTTAATAGAGTTGTATAATAAAAATGATACTACCATTAGAAACATGGCACATAACCAAAAATGGTGAGTACCAGGCATAGTCAACTTGCATTTACTATTTGTTTAAAAAAATTAAATAACCAAATGTAGAAATTTTTAAAAATGTAACATGTAAAAAGTATTTAAATTTATTGAAAATTTAAGTACATAAAATTACTCAAGAATATTAGAGTTTTAGAAGTCAAATCACAATAGAATGATGAATATGCAATATAACTAATATGAATCTCAAAGCTTAACTTTGAACTTAAATATCAAATAACTTGTTGACCACCATATAAATCCCATAAGTGATTGATGAGATCCATCTTTACATCTTTGTGCACTCTTTTGTCTGGAACTTGTTTCATTCGATTAATCATACTTGAGACAAGAAAAGTATAATCGTGCTCTAGATTAACATCTTCAACCATTTCATTTCCATGAGGTTGCCAACTTTCAGGATTGATGCCTTAACTATGCTCACTCTCAATGATCATGTTGTGTAAAATTATACATTCATTATCTTTCCAAGATCCTTTGTATTCCACATACGTGTTGGACATTTGACAATATGCCACATACTTTGTAATACTCCAAATGCTCGTTCTACTTCTTTCCTGGCAGCTTCCTAGTGTTTGGCAAATAATTTTTCTTTCATAGAAGATGGTTTAGAAATTGTTTGAATAAGAGTAGGATATTGTGGATAAATTCCATTAGAAAGGTAATATCTCATATTATAGTGGTGACCGTGAGTAATATCATTATTAGTACCAGCCATGCCAAAAGATGTAACACCCCGTCCCGGGAAAAGATTAAAAAAATTCTCAAATTTGACAAAGTTTGACAGTAAGTGGGCCCGTAGTTGACTTTTTTTGTGGTTTTAGTTTTGTTTTGACTGTGATACCGTTGTGTAGAGATAGTCGATACGAGTTCGTAGACTAGTAGTACGCTCGATTCCGAGTTAAGACCGAGAAGTTATAGTTAAAACAGTGATAGGGGCATTTTGGTAATTTGCTAAGGTAAGAGTGAGAAATTACTAAACTGCCCTTACTCCAGTTTTTTTTTAAAATTCCAGAAGGGTCTGGAAGGCCTGCGGGACGCCGGTCCCCTTCCCCCCCAGGCGCAGCCCACCCGTGCCCCTCTTCCCTTCGCGACAACGACCAATTTTCTGGCCAGATTGGGCCGGAAACTACCTGGGATGTGGAGCCGGTGGTCCCCTCTCCTCACTGCACAGGTGACTGCCCATAGAGACGCCACGATTGCTGGAAATCACGAGAAATCCGGTGAGCTTCCTCAATTGAAATCACCGGATTCCGACCGTTACCGACCGACCCACTGCTCGGAAAAGATAGCCCGAGTCCTCTTTTCTCTTTCTCCACCGGGTGCTGGTCGTGAAGCGCCGTGAATCACCGTAAACGACGAAGGGACCGGCGAGCTCGATTCTCCCCCTATCGCTGGATCCCGGCGATTTCCGGTCATGGAGCCGGTTCTTTCCCCCTCTTCTGGGCCTCCTGAGTCCGATTCTGGTACCCGTTTGCCTCAAATCTCGTTCGTTCGGGCAGTATGAACGGAGGAAGCTCACCTGCCAATTTCCGGCCATTNGTAGAGATAGTCGATACGAGTTCGTAGACTAGTAGTACGCTCGATTCCGAGTTAAGACCGAGAAGTTATAGTTAAAACAGTGATAGGGGCATTTTGGTAATTTGCTAAGGTAAGAGTGAGAAATTACTAAACTGCCCTTACTCCAGTTTTTTTTAAAAATTCCAGAAGGGTCTGGAAGGCCCGCGGGACGCCGGTCCCGTGCCCCTCTTCCCTTCGCGGCAACGACCAATTTTCTGGCCAGATTGGGCCGGAAACTACCTGGGATGTGGAGCCGGTGGTCCCCTCTCCTCACCGCACAGATGACTGCCCATAGAGACGCCACGATTGCTGGAAATCACGAGAAATCCGGTGAGCTTCCTCAATTGAAATCGCCGGATTCTGACCGTTACCGACCGACCCACTGCTCGGAAAAGATAGCCCGGGTCCTTCTCTTTCTCCACCGGGTGCTGGCCGTGAAGCGCCGTGAATCGCCGTAAACGACGAAGGGACCGGCGGGCTCGATTCTCCCCCTATCGCTGGATCCCGGCGGTTTCCGGTCATGGAGCCGGTTCTTTCCCCCTCTTCTGGGCCTCCTGAGTCCGATTCCGGTACCCATTTGACTCAAATCTCGTTCGTTCGGGCAGTATGAACGGAGGAAGCTCGGCTGCCAATTTCAGGCCATTTTCCGGCCACCGCCGACGGCGGTTGGACGAGGTAAGTCCACGGTTGTATCCTACTCTATTCAAGCTTCGTTTTGATATATAATTCGCGTATTTTAAGTGAGTATTGGAATTAACCAGTCTTGAGCAGTGTTGTAAATAACGATTAAAATAGGAATTATGGATGATTGATGATATAGATACGTGTGTAGTTGTGTTTTGGTGTGTGCTGTAGAATGAATTGAGATGCTGAGATTTTAGGATTGAATGTGTGATTGAATTTTTTTAATTATTGATAACGGTTTCGGAATATATTATATAATCAAAATTACCATGGTTGTGAACAGTTATGTGAACTAAATACGTATGTGTTACAGCCAATTTGTGTGATCATTGCTATGTTGAATGTGTATGTGGATTTGATTATATGAATTTTAATGGAAACTATGGATGGTGAGGCGGATGGTGATGTGGATGGTGATGTGGAGACAAAGGATCGTGATGATGATTACATTTATGCCACGATGCCTTAGGGCGAAGGATCGTGATGACTGGTTGTTCTATTATTTGAAGTTAGAAATGTTAAGGAATAATGTGTGATATTATATATTATGTTATTTCTCTAGAGTAAATGCATAATATATGGGTATAGATGAGAACTGCTTGGTCGATGAATATATGCCGCCAAGCTATGTATATTATTATTTGTTAAATGTATTTGAAAAGCATTGAGGGAGTTAAAAGTGTTTATGATATGTTAAGTGAGGAGCGTGTGCTGAGTTTATTGATGTGATGAGCATTAGCATATTTGGTGTAAATATGCTTTAAAGAACTACATGTAGCTTGATTTCTAGCAAAAAGGGTATGTAGGCAGCTCAGTCTTCATACTGAGTCCAGCTACGAATTATAAAAATTTTGTATTGGTTTGACTGAGATATGTGTGCTGGAAGTTGGAAATTGTATAGGAATGTTTTCTTTGCAGGAATTGCAACTATTTGTATTTGGGATGTTGTTAAAACAGACGAGATGCTGCCGAAATTTTTATTAAAATTTCTGGTAGTATAGAGTTTCCCCTTTGTTGAAATTTAATTATTAAGGGCTTGGTAGAAATAAAAACTGCTTATTGGCTTAATGAAAATATTAAGCCATGCAGTCAGGATCCAAGTGGAACGGGTCCTGTCAAAAGATGCATGCCAAATCCACAAATTTTGTGAAGCTACAATTTCTAAAATTAAAGTGGGAACTCTTTTAAAACTATTAGTATGTGTGCCATGCCATGCTGTGGGACAATTTTTCCAATGCCAATGCATATAGTCTAGACTCTCAAGCATACCTAGAAATCCTCGAGCATCACCTTCTTTTAGTAGCTTTGCAATATCATCTTTGTTTGGCTTCCTTAAATATTTTTTTCCAAACTCATATTATAGCATCACAAAAATGCTTTAAGATTTCAATTGCAGTGCTTTCTCCAATTTGAACATATTCGTCGAGCACATAAGCTAGACATCTATATGCAAGCATATGCACTACAAGTATAACTTTTTGTAAAGGACTTAACCCAACCTTTCCAGCTGCATCAACTTTTTGTGTAAAATAATCATCATAATTTTTCACAACTTGTAAGACGGGTTTGAATAATTCTACATCCATTCGAATTCGACGTCAAAAATGCTCTGATGTATACTTTGAGTTTTCACCTTTGAAGCAATCATTAACAATTAAATCATGACGTTTTTTTTCCTATCACGACGAATATAACGCCTATTAGATGTTGATCCACCATGAGGATGTTGTTTACTAGTTAAAATTGTTGAAACTATCATAGGAACATGAATTGCAATGACTTGAACCACATTATGAGTCATATTGTTGCATGAGTCATCATTTTCCAATGGTTCATCTAATAAATGTTTGGTCAATGAAAGTGCATTGTCATTTGACGATGAACTGTCATTGTCAAATTCAAAACTTGATATCGACATCATGATGTAATAACACCTATTATAGAATAAAAAAATAACATATACATCAATTTAAAAACATTAAAAAAATTCTAATTTAAAAGCAATTGCATATATATATATATATATATCTTCTTTATTTAAATATAAATGTAGCATAATAAAAATCTCAAAACATAAAGGCATACAAAATTGTTATTTTTTCTTGATGTTTCCTTAAAATGTCTGATCAGTGTCGGTTAGCATAAGTAAGTATTAGTTTATAACTTCAAGTTATGTGAGGATTTTAATAAAACAATGGATACGTTATGTATGTAAGTATTACACAATGCTATGTTTCTTTTTTTCATTTGAAATTTATATTCTTTTCACCGAGCTTTGATGTATACACACACATAGACATGAAGAGTTTATGGCCTGGTTTGAAAAATACTCGGTCATCATGTCATCAAACATCATGATAGTAGCTGTAAAATCATGAGGGAAATGCTGAAACTTAGCCTAGGATATAAATTCTCACATCACAATCCCAATTAAAAGATGCCATTAAGAAACTTCTTTTGGTAGACTTCACATGACAAAAGAGAGATATGGCAGTAAAAAAAAAAAAAAATAGGACACATGTAATAATTTTGCTTCTATTGCAGTGGTTGATAAACAAAAATCAAGTGGCACATTGAAAAATAGACAAAACAGCAAAACAAACAAAGCTTCATTTGTTAATTCATGGAAAGATCAACTAAAAGAGAATATTTTCCAACAATATATAAATATATATATATTGAATTAGAGAAGTATAAATTATATTTCAAGTGCGGAGAAAATAAATTATAAATTAAAAATAATAATAATAACTATGTCACATAGTACTAAAATCAAACAAGTTGCGTGCAAACAATAATAATTTCTAACAGTGCTCAATGCATGGCTATCGAAGATTAATTAAAAATAAACAAAAATTAACTCCCACGAGATTGCTATAGGTGTACAAATAAAAATTATTGAAAACAAAGTTGGTTTAATTAGCTCCCACAAGATTGCTACAGGTGTACAAATTCAGTGGATGGCATTGTGAAAAGAAGTGTAATAATTAACTTTATATTTTTTTGAAGTGCAAAATAAATCATAGATTGATAAACCAAATATATACCTGAAAGACGTAGGAGAAGAAGTTTTTTTTTCTTTTTTTCATTTGAATCTCACCAGTACTTTTCGTTCGTCTTTTTGTTTGTTTGTCTAATGATTATTTATTTTTCAGTTTATTGTATTTTAATTTATATGTTTAATTTTTAATTTACATATAATTTTGAAAATAATACACATCATCAATTAATTATATTCTTAATAGGAATCATTGGAAAATAATTTTTAAAATCCACAGTCTACAAATAAACATTATGCTACATCAGCATTAACTCTTTCTATTTGATATGCTACATGGATCTCAATCCACTGAACCATTAGAGATGCTCTTAGGATGGAAAGTTTTCCTAACCATAATAAGAGGCATTAAAATTATATTATATCCATCTTATGTTGGTCGGCCATACACACAACAGTAGAGAGAAACTGCAGATTATGAGAGAAGATAAACTTCAAGCAAGCAAGGAGAGGAATTGAAGAAGGCAAGTGGAGAGCTTGGAGGATCTTACCCGTAGGACATCTTGGAAGAGGGGCTGTGGAATTGAAGCTTTCGAGACTACTCTTCACTAGTTTTTCTTTCTTCTTTCCTTACTTTTCAATTGTCAATTTTATGATTATGGATTTTGTTCTTATGTATGTGGAACCAATTTTATCGTCTAAAGCTAGGATCGAACCCTAATTATAGATGCTTAGTTATTTGAGTTGAATTTATTTTATTGGTAATATATTCTTGTTAATGAATTATTGTGTTCAATACTTTCATAGGCTTGAGAACCATGAATTATTCAGTTATATTTTGAGCTCGGGAGAGAAAAGATGTATGAGATTTTAATAATTCACATGCTTGTATAATTGATCCGTAGATAATTATTGCCATATTTATATTTATTTATATGTTACATGGTAGATCAGGAGATCATTGTGTTTCACATGTTTATTATAAGCTTAATTTATGCTTAATGAACTTGCATGTTGGGTCGATTTATGTCGGGAGGAATAGATTAATTTTGCATGTGAATATTTCAATAATCCACGGGAGTGTCTTTTGATATGTTAGATGATTATGTTAGTGGTTGACAATATTTGCTAATAAAATAAATTTGTGCATGATTCGTTAAATTGAAGTAATTAGTAGTGGATTCTATACTCCAGCTTCTTTAATCATTGAATTTCTTCTTGCTTGATTTGGATTGTTTGAATTTAATTTATATTTTTAATTAGTCTTTAATATCGAAATTTTGAGTCTTTATTATTATTATTAGATTTAACAAAGAATTAATATTCAATAATCCCTTGGATACGACAATTGGGTCTCAAACCACTTTATTACTTGTTAAATTAATCATATACTTGCAAAGGTTTTCGAAAAATAAATTTTTGGCACCATTGCTGGGATTGTTTGTTAATATTAATTTTAGTTAGATTTAACAGAATTTGGATTTTGTTTCCTTTGCTTCACTTTTCAGTATTTATTATTGCATATTAGAATTTGATATTTCTTACTTTTATGGCCAACTTGTTTGAATTTTTCATTCCTTAATTTGTGATTGAAATTGGATTTATTTTATTGGATTAAATACATTTTAGTAATCTGTATTATTCAATATGCTCAAATTGTAGTCTCTAGAATTAATTTAAACACTTTAATATCTTCAATTTTGCAAAATAATACAATCTGGTTCAATTGTGTTAGTTTTTACAGATTATGTTAAAATTGTGTTACATGCGGCGCACATGGCTCCTTAAAATCCAATTGATTAATTTTTGCTAATTTATTAAAATTGAAAAAAAAACCAATATTTTTTTATTTGCTGACAAACAATGACTTGGCAATTGAAAATTTAGACTACCAGTTCTCCAAAATATATAGTTTGCTCACCAATAATTACTATGTAGAACTGGTAGTCTGAATTTTCAAGGATTACGTGTTGACAGAATCTGTTAAAACTAATACAATTGGACCAGATTTTAATTTTTTGCAAAATTGAAGATATTGAAGTGTTTAAATTAATTATAGAGACTCCAAATTAAATAATAGAGGGCACTGAGTATATTTAAACCTTTTTTATTTTTTCATTTTTTTTTTAGTCTAGCTTTGAATTGCGCATATTTAGGAGTTAAGTGTTTGTCATTAATTTCTATTTGTTTAATTTGAATTTTTCTAGAGTTTTACGTACTGGTTAGTCTCCGATTAGGTCTATATATATATATATTATGTTAGTTTTTGCTTGCTGCATTAAGTTTACGTTTAGTTGAGTTATATAACTTAAATTGCATAAATTTGTTTTGTTAAGGTAGCTGTCCGCTTAAGTTAAGTTTTAAAATAATAAAAAAATAAAAATAAAAAACTATGTTTATTCAGTTAGTATATATTTTGTAAATTTATTCTTCTTTGTTAGCTATTAGTATTAGTTTCTATTTAAATTATTTTCTTTTGGTTTGCTGTGTAGTTTATGAGTGTTTAAAAACAAGTAGAGGCAACTCAAAGAGAATTTAGGAGACCTAGGAGAGAAGCTTTGAAGGAACAAAACAAAACAATTGAAAAAGACTTAAGACTTTGAAAAAGCTAAAGAAACTTAGGTAAGCATGGCTAACAAATGTGATGATGACTTACCTATTTACGAATATGCAGCACATAAAAAAGTTAGAGACTTATCTTGCATTCGGAGGCCACCCATACAAGCTCAAAACTTTGAGATAAAAAACAAAAACACAATGACCATGCTAAATAGTATTCCTTTTAGTGGTTTGTCTTCCAAAGATCCTAATTTACATCTTTCTCAATTTTTAGAAATTTGTTATATATGCTTTAAAGTTAAGGTTTTTTCTTTGGACTCTTAAAGAAGAGGCAAAAGCTTGACATTATCTTTGCATACATGTACTATTACTACTTGGGACTTAATGGAGAATAAATTTCTAAATAATTTTTTTCCATTGGCCAAGACCGTAAAGCTCAAAAGTGACATTAACATTTTTATCAATGGGATCAAGAAACCTTGTACGAGGATTGTGAGCGCTTTAAAGAGTTACTTAGAAAATGCCTACACCATGGAATTGTTGTTGTATGGATTCAAGTACAAACCTTTCATAATGGTTTAGTTTAAGATACTAAGAAAATGTTGGTGCATCTGCAAGTGGTGCTTTATTGAGAAAAAGGCAACAATAAGCCTATGATTTAATTGAGGACATGACAACAAACACCTACCAATATCCCAATAAAAGGAGACATGAGGCTAGGAAGGAGACAAAAACTGTGAATGACATGGATGTAAATGGGTTGAGCAATCAAATTGTAAGTCAAGTGCTTCAAAGCAATGCACAACAAGTTAAAAATAATGTGGATGTAAATGGGTTGAGCAATCAAATTGCAAGGTAAGTGCTTCTAATTTCAATAATAATTTATTTTGTTATTTATGTTGGAGTTATGAGCATAATATTGTGGATTGTCAAAATGAAAATTCCTTTGCTAATTATGATTTCAATTTTGTAGGTGATTTCCAAGGAAGATTACAAACAATCAATTCTCCAATACATATAATCCCGGATGGAGGAATTATCCAAACTTTTCTTGGGCAATAATTGACAGGACCCGCCCCAGAAATTCCTCCAGAATAACCGGAGAGGCCCCGCCTGAGGAAGATTCCACCAGAACCCCTCGGGGCAACCGACAGAATACTCCTCCGAAAGGGAGTAATAATCAAATAAACAAATAAGCAATAATGGGACGAATAGTAAATAAGATATGAACGAAAAGTATATAAAATAAGCACCACAATAAATCAACGAGTCATAATGAATAAATAAGAAACAATGTATGAAGTAGGTGGAAATGACAGAGCCACTAAGAGTGATAGACAAAAATATAAGTAATACAAATCCAACATGAACAGAATAAGATCAGAGTCTAATACATAAGAAGAAGTAATAAACAGATGCGATAAGCGGATGCGATGCCGATGCGAAATGCCGATGGTAGTCCACGGGAACCTGCGACTAGGACCTAGGGAACGAAGTAAAAAATAACAAAACGTGAGATATAAATATCTCCGTGAGTGCTCCTAGATAACTACAAAATACAATTTCAGCCGTTAAAACCTTTACACTCAAACCTCACGTCACTCAGTTGAAAGGTTCCCCGTTTTGAAAATCATTTCGCAAAACCCTCGGTTTACCCCAAATCATTAAATCAATAAAAACGGTTTAGGGGCGAAAACGTAATTTAAAACAATTATCGAAATCACGTACCAAACACTAAAAACGTAAATGAAATCCATAATAATTAATTGATGGTCAAACACAATTTCATAAACGATCAAGCAAATGGGTCAAAATCTGAAACCAAAGGCCATAGGCCACAATCCATAAAATCAAACCATCAATTTAAAATCAGAAACCAACCAATATAAAACCAAATCGGTATAAACTCAGCAAACAACAATCATAAAACCCAACCAGTATAAATCAGCAATCAATATAAAACCAAATCCGGTATAAAATCCGCAATGAATCAGAACCATCATAAAACCAACCGGTACCACAGCATATATCGTGCCGTGTGACCCTCAGCGTCCTGACGGCGTCACAGGCGGGGGAGGGGGGCTCAGTCATCACAACGAATCGGCGTCCCAAATCCGTCATGGCAGGATCCTCATCATCTCTCTCTCGACACGTGTCCGCAGCAGAGGATGGCATATATAATAATAATAATAATAATAATAGCGCGCATAGAACTCATATAACTCGGTACATCTCGATACAGTGTGGTACTCCTCAAAATCATTTATAAAATCATCCATGATATCATCAATTTTTCAAATCCTTTATTTTTAAAACCATTTTGCAAATCCTTTTAATTTTAAACAATTTTCCAAAATCTTCTATTTAACAGAATTTATGAAAAGCAACAATTATATCGAATATTAAAAATTTGCCCCAAAATTTTCTTAAATTTCACAAAGTCACAATTTTTCTTTAAAATCACCAAATTTCCACAATATCGTAAAATCTCCAAAACATTTCAAATTCGCTAAACAACCAATTAAAACACAAATTTCATAAATATTTTAATAAATATGAAATCTATCAAATCATAAAATCAACTCATGCAAATATTTAAATCATCATAAAACATATTTAATAATCTTAATTTAAATGCACAAGAAAATTTAATCAAAACAAATTAATATAAATGAAATCGAATATAGCATATATTCCCAAATGATTTAGAAAATAAATGCACTCACAGGTCTAAAACGTGCTCCTGCTGGATCTCCGGTCCAGCTCTCGATCGCGTACGAGCACCTAAAAGAATTTACTGAAAATAACTTTTTAAAAAAAAACCGAAAAATTAACCAAAGGCTCGTAGAATCCTCTAAGCCTCCAAATACAAGATTAAAACACTAAATACTAAGATTGCCCAACATTTTCAGTAATTACGAAAATGTCCCAATATTTTTGAAAATTACAAAAATCCCTAAATTCAATGGATTTTTCCGTTTCAAGTCCGATTTCAACAAACTTTATACCGAAACGAAATTGAAGATGCAAGGAACGAGAATCTACCTTCAATTTCAAGATTCGTCCTCGCCAATGGTCGGAATCGATCCCGGAAGATTGGACCTCAACCGGAATTGGGCGTTTCCGAATCTGACCGAAATTGGGTCAAATTGACTGGACAGCAAGCTTGTCCACGACCCCCGAAACGCGTCGGGACGGGAGGTGAGCAGTCACTCGCCGGAAAAGGTGGACATCGGCGGCGGCGCGTGGAGGAAGACGGCGGCGGCTGTGGTCGGCGCGTGGGGCGCGTGTGGTGGTCGTCGGAGCTCGGAAAAGTGCAGATCTGGTCGCCGGCGTGTTCTGAGTCCGATGGTGGTGGCTGTGTTGTGCCACTCGCCGGCGATAGGAGCAGATCTAGCCGGAAAGGTGACTGCCTCGGGGTGGTTTTTCCGAGACTTTGCGACGGTTTTCCGGCGTGCTCCGGCAGTTTCCGGCGTCAAACTTGGTACCAAAAAGTAGATCGTCGCACCAGCTTTCCAACGGTACCAAGAACTCTCCTTAACTCCACCGGAACAATGAGATATGGCCGGCCAAAGGTGGTGTCGCGACTGTTCAAACTGTTCACGAGCTCTCGGTTTTGTTGCGATTTCCGGCGATCCAGGTGGTTTCACGGCGAACCACCGGTGGGGAAAGGAAGAGGAGTTTGCCGGCTTCAAGTTTCGTGTTGGAGCCGGTCCGATCCGGTGGCGGAAACAGCCGTTACTGGCGAAAGAAATGAGGCGCGGGGGTGGCGGAAGTGACGCGGGTAAGGTCTGGAAATTTCCAGACTTGGCCAAAATTTAAGGATGCAGACAGGGGCATTTTCGTCCTTTTAAGTCCAGTCTCAACCAAATTACCAAATTACCACTCACACAAATTTAACTATAACTTCTCGGTCTTAACTCCGAATCGAGCGTGCTGCTAGTCTACGAACTCGTATCGAGTAGCTCTACACAACGGTACCCCGGTCAAAACCATAGCACGCTCACACAAAAAGTCAACTCCGAGCCCACTAAAAGTCAAACTGGTCAAACTTGAAAATTTTATTATTTTTCTGGAAACGGGATGTTACAATAATAATATTCAAGGTCCAAACCAAAGGCAAGGTGGCGGAAATCCAGAGCAACGATTCAAAAAATCTAATCAAGAACTACAAGCCAAAATTCCAATAAGTCAATTTCTTCTCCTCCTCCAAATTTAAATTCTAATTCTAATGATAATACAAAATTTACTAATTTAGAGGAGGATATGGTTTACATTATGAGTTTTGATGCTTCTTTTATGCAGGAGACAAGGCAATGGTTTAAGCTCATTGAGGCATAAAATGATTGAATAAAGAAATAATATTGAAGGCTTAAGAAAATGTATATTGATCACAATAATACATACACAACCAAGTTGTAAACAATGAATACACCACTTAATTAGGAGATAAGGATAGAAATTAAACATCTATCACATTAGAGACTCTCTTGCTTATCTTAAGGCTATACAATAACTAAAAAGGACCCAGCCAGCCTAGTCACGTATTTATATGTTTATCATCCCTCCTCAAACTAGACACGAGGAAGCCAGGTTCAGTTTGTTCCTCAAAAACAAAAAAACTTGAAATAGGTAGTATCTTGGTGAAGATATCAACTACTTGATACAAGCTAGGAATGTAGTGAACGGCAAGCCTTTTAGTAACAACATGATCTCTCACAAAGTGAACATCCACCTCAATGTGCTTATTACGTTCATGGAAAGTTCGATTAGCAGCTAAACTACTAGCACTCATATTATCACATCACAGAACCGGTGAGGCAGAAAGCTTGACACCAAGTTCTTCTTGAAGAAGGGCTTGAATCCATACGATTTTAGCTGCACCATATACTAATGCACGATATTCTGATTATGTACTAAACCGAGCCACCACATGTTGTTTCTTGGAGGACTAGAAGACAAGATTGTCACCATAATAAATATAGTAGCTACTAGTAGAACAACGATCATCAATATTGGAGGCCCAATCAGCATCGGTGTAGCTATACAATGCATTATGAGGAAATGTCCAAAAATGAAGTCCAATCTCGGCAGTACCTTTAAGGTATCAAAGAACTCATTTGCATGCAGACCAATGAACATCGATTGGATTCTGCATGAATTGATTGAGCTTGTTTACAATAAAACTTAATTATGGTCGAGTGAGTAGTAAATATTGCAATGCTCCGATTGTACTCCAGTAAAGAAAAGTACTGGAAAACTTAGTGCATGTATACTTACTTAACCGATGGGTAGTGCTTGCAAGAGTGGGACTAGTCTTGCATTCTAGCATCTCAGTACAAGCGAGCAAGTCTCGGATATATTTTCTTTGTGTAAGCCGAAGACCAGAGGTGTCCCATGTGGCCTCAATATCGAGAAAAAATGAAAGAGGACCAAGATCCTTCAAGGAAAAATGCTTGTCGATGAATAAACTGATTGATTTGAGATTAACTAGAACCAGTAACAATTATGTCGTCAACATAAACAAGTGCCCAGAGAGTGGCACAAGTTGTATTTAGGATGAAAATAGATGAATCCAAGGCTGCAAGTTTAAAACCCCACTCGCACAAGCTGGACCACAACTTATCAAACTAGGCCCTCGGAGCTTGTTTCAAGCCATAAAAAGAGTTTTGCAGTTTACAAACATAGGATGGAAAGGACTCATTAATAAATCTCTCAAGTTGAACCATGAACACATCCTCAATGAGCTTGCCATTAAGGAAAGCATTATTAATATCAACTTGTCTGACAGACTAGTGGTGAGTAATAGCAATGGAGAGAACTAGCTGTATTGTTGCTAGTTTAATCACAGGGATAAAAGTTTCTCTGAAATCAATACCAGGAGTTTGATGAAAACCTTTAGCAACAAGACGCACCTTGTATGGATTAATGGAACCATCCTGATTTTGCTTTATTTGGAATACCCATCTGTTGCCAATAATATTCATACGAAGAGTTTGAGGCACAAGCTTCCATGTGCAATTTAGAGACAAGGCTTCAATTTCATCAACCATAGATTGTTTCCATTAGGCATGAGTAAGAGCTTCACACACATTGATAGGTTCAGTGACATCAAGATTTTTAGGAACGTGACAACGAAAAAGTTTCTTCTTGAAAACACCTGCTTTTGACCAAGTTATCATAGGGTGTGTGGTTTGTTGATGTCTTAGAGGAAAATTAATTTGGAGGTCTATATCCGAAAGGGAAGGACTTGATGAATCAACAAGAGGAGATGTATTAGATGATAATGGGGTACGGGTTGGCCTTTTTCATAAAACACTGGGTGAAAAGGTAGTGGTTTGAAAAGGAGAACAAGGTGGATCACCAGATAGTGTTGAAGACGAGGTGGAAGAGCCATGCTTAGTTGAAGTCGTGGACAACAAGTCATTGTGATTTTGCAGACTTTGAGATTGTAAAGGATTCGGCAATGAAGACCTAGCAGGGAACCTTTGAGAAGTATATGCACAGGTATTTGAGATACACATAGGCAGAGAATTGATAGGAACATGAGAGTTAATATTAGCAGATGTAGAGATCCTGTTGGTATTTGATACTATGGAACAAGGAAAACAATTTTCATTAAAAACAACATTAGGAAAAATGTATTAGAGATACACATAGGCAGAGAATTGATAGGAACATGAGTGTTAATATTAGCATATGTAGAGATCTTGTTGGTATTTGATACTCAGGGAACAAGGCAAACAATTTTCATTAAAAACAACATAAGGAGAAATGTATATTTTTCCTGTCGTGAGACTTTTACACATAGCCTTTATGAATGGGACTATATCCTAGAAAAATACATCTCTTAGAGTTAAAAGAAAATTTGTTTGTATGATATGGATAGATGAAAGGACAACATTTGATTTACACCGAAAAACTTTTAATTTTGAAAAATCAAAACTTTTTTTAAATAATTTTTGAACTGGAAATTTGTTTTGTAAAACTTTTATGGGCAATCAATTTATGAGAAAAGTGGTTGTTAGGCAAGCATCTCACCAGTAATTCATAGGAACCTTACAATGAGCAATTAAAGATAAAAGCAATTTCAGTGATATGCCTATGTTAACGTTCAATTTTTCCATTTTGATTGTTGGTGTATGGAGATGAGTGTTGAAAATGAATGCCAAAATTTGTCAAAAGAGGTTCTAAGCTTCAATAATCACCGTCCCAATCAGTCTGCAAAATTTTAATGTTGGTTTGAAACATGTTTTCAACAAGGATTTTAAATTGAAGAAAAACATTTTTAACTTCAGATTTCAATTTTAAAGGGTAAATCCAAGTAAAGCGAGAAAAATCATTTTCGAAAATAACATAGTATCAATAACCTTAAATTGAAACAATAGGAGCAGGATCCCACACATCTGAAAATATTAATTCTAAAGTCTTTTTTCTTTTAGAATTTGATGCAGGTACAAAAAGTCTACGCAATTTCCCTAAAGGACATGTTGAACATAAATGTTTATTATTATTTAAAATAACTTTCCTATTGCCGCTCAAAATAAACTTGATGGGATGCAATTTATATATATTTTATATACCTTAATACTTGATTTGAGTGTGTTTTATTCACTTAAAATGGATTAATTTATATTTTTCTATGTTTTAGGTGGATTTGAGCTTAAAGTGATGAAAAATGAAGAAACAGTGGCAAAATCGTAATTAAATAGAAAAACTGAAGAAGCAGTGGCAAAACCGTAATTAACTGGACGTTGGCAGCAAGGCAGTGCAACCCAGGTGCAGTGCCCAGGCGCCGCGAAGTTGGTCCGTTTAGGCACGTTTTTGTGTGTTTTGTAGCCCTAGATTTTTAGTTTAAAAAGGTTTAAGTTATCTTGTAATAGGGCAGCCATTTTTAGAGCAAAAACAACAAAAAGAAAGAGTTTTCTAACAATTATGAGTAGCTAAATCTCTCTTTTGGGAAAGAGTATTGTTCATTGCTAAAGTATAAGGTGTGAGACTTGATTTATAAGTTTTAATTCAAGTTTAATTATTCAATTTGTGTTCTTCCAATTTATTTGTTTATTATTCAATTCTCTTTGATTATAATTTGGATCCGTTATAATTATTTGTGGATTGGGTATTTGCTAATTAAGAATTCAATCGTATTGAATGTTCTATGTTTAGTAGCACTTTGATTTTAATAATTGCATGCTAAGCTTTTGTTAATTTCTTAGGAGAATGCATAATAGATTAAAGTTTTACAACGTTTGTAGGACTTGTTTATTGTTGGTTGCTACTGTTCTTAATGCTGTTCTGATTTGATTTAGATCACGTTGGCTTAGATATTTCAGAATTAGGATTAATTTACGATCGTATCTGAATTAATTAATTGTGAGAGTTAGAATAAAATTGGCCGTGCTATTTTATTCAAACCAACATTTAATGATTATTTTTGGATATATTTTTGTCTGTGATCACCTGTTCTTTAGCACTTGAAGATACTCTGACCCAAGGTTTTCTCCTATTGTTATTTTCGGTATATATTAAATTGTTTTCTTTAATATTTGAATTTGCCAACATAAAATCCCCTTTGTCTTTTTAATTTTACTTTAATTGGAATAGAAATAGTTTGATCATCAGTCTCTGTGGAATCGACCTGAACTTGCTGCTGCTACGGTAGTGTTTAAATTCAGTAATTAATTTTGGTGTTTACGACACGCATCAAATTTTGAATACCCCCACACTTAATATTTGCACGTCCCGGGCAAATCATAAAATATTATATTTCAAGAAAAACTAAATCAATCAAGTAATGAAATATTATAGACAGAGACAACCAAAAATTCAACAACTAGCACACCATAGCCATATGAATCCAACAATCTTCAGCCTTACCAGCAACCAACTTAATTAAAGCTCAATTCAAACTAGCTCGGCAAATAACTCACTGAATTCTCTCTAATCACTCAAGTGTTTAAAAGGTTCAAAATATTCTCTCGAATTCAATGAAAAACTTGCTCTATCATAAGCTTGCTTATCAATCTAGTCTCCACCACCTAGCATACAATTAAGCACAAATCCGAAGGTCTTTTAAAAGGTTGTAAAGTGGCTTAGGTAAAGGTAAGGTAGAAAAGAAAAATCATAAGAAAAACAATGGGGTAACATCCAAAATCCAATAGAGCATTCAAGATATGATCTCACTAATACACACCAACATTTTTCAACTATTTTCTTTCTCCTCTAAACTTATCACATTTAGCCCAATTCTCATGCTTTTACACAAAAACAAAAATTTCTCACTTTTTTTTCTTTTTTTTTTTCTTTTTTTTCTTCAAATACTCTTTCTACTACTGTTTTTGTTTTTTTCTTTTTCTTTTCAACTGTTTTTGTTTTTCTTTTTTTTTTTTCAACAAACACACCAAAGCATGAGAATTCCAAAGATTTTTCTTCAACCACTTTATACAATTCACTCATACCAACCATCATAAGTATGATCACCCCCACACTTAGTCAAAACAATCTTTTTGCTCCAAACAACCCACAAAATTCACCATCACACATCCCAAATGCTCAATTAGACTTAGGATAGGAAAAAGTAGTCAAAAATCAAGTCCAAGGCTTGTAATGTAGGCTAAAGATCAAAGAAAAATATCATAAAAGCTCAAAGGGATTAAACAATGATAAACATAAAGGTTGGCTTTTTTTTTTAAGCTAAGTGGCTAAAATAAAATAAAATGCCTTCATCATTTTAATGCAAAAATGTAGCAATATGATCTCAATAAGCATGTCAAAGCAAGTTCTAAAGATACAAATTCATACATGAATATCACTCACAAAAATGATTAAAAAAAGTGATTAATTCAACTTCAAGGCTCAAAAGCTCACTTAAGTTTTAATTTACCGAGACTAGCTTTCATTTAACCCAATTCAAATGGTTGCTAAAACAAACTTTAAATTGCTAAATTCACTCAGCTAAACATACTATTCACTTCATTTTATCTAAGTCTCCATCTATAATAATAATACTTTCATGACTCAAAGCAATGAGAAACATCAAAAAATAAACAAAGCAACGAAGTATATGTTCACTAATCTCAATCTCAGCCCAGAAATGCAAATAAAAAGTAAATTAAAAAGCAAAACAAAATACGAATGAAACAAAATAACTAACCTAACTAAATAACAAATAAACTAAATAACCATAAATTACCCCCCCACACTTAAATCACATTGTCCCCAATGTGCATAAAATGCATAAAATATATAAAGAGAAAAGTAATACTCCCCTGAAGAAGCAAAGTCCACATTATGCACAGGGACAAGCCAATCTACTAGTGTGATAAGGTGTTTTTTTTTTGTTTTTTTTTATTTATTTTTTTTAAGAAACCTTTGAATTCCTCAAGTAATGGACTCCCCATCAAATATTGTGAATGTCTTCACTTCTCCATCGAATTCTAAGGTTAGTGCTCCTTCATGAACATCAATTTTTGCTCGAGCAGTCTTCAAAAATGGTCTGCCTAAAATGATTGGTGTTGGATTTAAAGATGCATCATCCGCCATGTCCAAAACATAGAAATCCGCTGGAAAGACCATCCCATTAACCTGCACCAAAACATCTTCAACTACCCCTATCGAGTAGGCATTAGACCTATCTGCTAACTGTATGATAACTCTTGTATCTTTGAGAGAGCCCAATTGTAAAGAATCATACATTGATTTAGGCATCACATTAATGGACGCTCCTAAATCTAGCATGGCACGTTCTATTTTAGGATTTCCAATCACACATGGTATAGTAAATGTACCTAGATCTTTACATTTTGGAGGTAGCTTCCTTTGCAAAATAGCAGACACATTCTCACCTACACTTACCATTTCATTCCCTCTCAACTTTTTCTTCTTGGTGCATAATTCTTTAAGGAATTTCGCATACCGAGGGATTTGTCTAATTGCATCAATCAGTAGAATATTGATTTCCACCTTCCTAAAAGTGTCCAATATCTCTTGTTCTTGCTCATCTTTTTTACCCTTGTTCAATCTGCTAGGAAAGAGAGCAGCAATGTAATTGTTATAAGAAATATTTAGAGATTTAGAGTTTACCTTAGGTGATGCTTCAACTTTAATTTCTTCTTCCACTTGATGCTTCTTTTTAGTGTCCGGATTGTATTTCTTGGAATTGTCCACTTCTTTTCCACTCCTTAAGGTAATGGCTTTAACTTCCTCTGGTGGATTGATTGGTTGTGATAGCAATTGTCCAGACTGATTTGTTTGAAGCTTGTCCACAGCAGTTGCTATTTGGCTCATTTGATTCTCCAAATGCTAAAATCTCTTTGCTGCATCCTATTGCCATTGTTGAGTGTTAGTGGCTAAAGCTTTCACTGTATCTTCCAATGACATACCTGATTTAGGAGGTTCTACAGGTGGTGGTCTTGCTTGATACAGTTGTTGGTAACGGTTTTGTCGGGGTTATTTCCATAACTCAAATTAGGATGATCCTTCCATCTAGGATTGTAAGAATTAGAAAAAAGATCATATTTGTGTTGTGGTTGTCCCATAATTCCACCAACTACATTTGCTTGCTAAATGGTCTCATCTTCACGTAGAGTGGGACAGGAATCTGTAGCATGACCCGCAACAAAGCAAATCCCACAAGCCTTGGTAGCTTGAGCATTCCCTACAGCCAATTGGCGAACTAAAGAGGTTAAGTCAGAAATATGGCGCTCAAGGTTAGAAGTACTTACCTCATAAACTTTTCTAGCTGGAGGGTTAGATCGTGAGCCAAACTGCTGTGAATTAGCAGCCATAGTAGAGATGAGGCGTCTGGCTTCTTCTAGAGTCTTTTCAACTAAAGCACCTCCACTTGCTGCATCCAACATACTCCTTTCCATGGGTAACATGCCTTCATAAAAATATAGGATAAGGAGTTGCTCGCTAATTTGATGGTGAGGGCAACTAGCACACAATTGTTTAAATCGCTCCCAATACTCATATAGCGATTCAC